>JBBMFX010000080.1:21547844-21561633 GCA_037832545.1 Rhabdalestes septentrionalis | reverse complement strand
GCACCTACAATGTGAATTTCAGACCCCTCCATGATTTCTAAGTGGGAGAACTTGCAAAATCGCAAGGTGTTCAAATAATTATGTTCCTCACTGTATGTACAAATCTCGGCTAGAATAATTAAAACACTTTCTAAAAGAATCACTTTGAAAACTTGCCAAATCTTACATGAAAATTAAATAAAAGGTATCATACAAATTTTAATTAGTTTAATTATATAAACTAATATGTAAACCAGTTAAATATTTGTACACAATACATTTCTTATTTTATAACTGCAGTTTTATTTACTGTCCTACTATTATTTAGTGCATTTTGATTTAATGTTCTGTCTATTCTGTCATGTAGATAAGGTGTACTTATCATTAACATTTCCATGATTCATAAATGAAATATACAATTAATAAAATTATTATAGTGTTATGTTACTGTTCATTAAAAGTTTTATAGTGCTTTAAATATTGATGCTATGGGCCAGCCATAGAAACATGAACAGGAAATATTTGGGAAAGGGTCTGTATGGGCCTCCCTTGCTTAACTGCTGAATAAATAAATGTAGATGGCATTTCATGATATTAACCTTGGCTGGTTTAGTGCTTTTTGTGGAGGTTTTGTCTCATGCAGTCATAAAATTTTCCATTTTTGTTTTGTTTTATTTCATTCAGTTACAGTAAAATTCGTGAGGTTCAATCAATTTCAATGCTTCATTTTTTATTGTTGATTGAAATGATTTTGTTTTATGGCAGCTATAAATAATAAAACACAATTTATTAAAGGCATTGTTTTAGGATATTGGTTTTATTCATCTTTTACAGTATGACATTGTTATATATAATACAAGTTGTAAAAGATACAATTACATACAATGACATAATGATCTTACATCATATAGTTGAGTCTGTGTAGTACAAACATTGTGTCCATGTGTTTACAGCAGGAGGTTTTCCTTGGATTAATAATATGTTTCCTTTTCCACCCAACCTAAAAACCATGACAAAACATGATGTTTCAAATCCATGATTATTCAAAAAATGGATTAATAAACATTGCCTTAAACATCATAATCTTTACCATTTTCAGGTGATCTTACAACATTCAGTGTCATATTCTGTTATGTTCATGTATTTGGATATACTTCTAGCTGAGCATTTTGGACTGGAATCTATTGATTACAAGAAAGGCAAAAAGGCTAAAATTACTGTAATTTCTCTTTTAAAGCTGCAGTTTGTTCTTACCTCCTGGATTTCGTCTGAGGATGTATCTTCTAGCCTCATCATAAATGAAAATGAGGAACGCATATGGTAAGGCACATAACCACCACCAAGGTCTGAAAGAAGGCGGGGGTGGAAATTGTTAAATAGCAAAGGACTCTCCCAACATGCTTCTTAAAGAATAATTTAAAGAAATGAAGTTACTGAATGTTTCCTAAAAAGGACCGTGGCAAACTAAATTGCAGACAAACTTACTTAAGTGGATACATTCTGATGGCAACATCCATGCCTGGGCAGTAAGATAGAAATGAAGCCAAAGCTGTCTCCTCACACAGACCAAAGATAAGGATTTTATTCCTGGGGAAAACAAAAGGTGATTAGAAATCCTAATTTTTCTTATCAGTTAATCTGGAATGCTGAAACCTGACAATGTTTGAAAATGAGCACTTTCTTACATACTTCATTTTTTGCTGTACAATGGAATTCATCCTGGTCTTACAAATGATCAGGTCAGCCCACTGCACAATCACAATACTGACGAAGAATGCGGTTTGGCATGTGTACTCTACGATTTTTCTGCTCTCATAGGTCTGCAAAAAAAGATGCAGGGTCGGCTGTTTGAGTAGGACACAATGGAATGGGAAGAATTCAGCAGCTCAAACATCAGCTTATCTTGACTCCTACATGAAGAACGTACCCATTCCTGGCCATAACTGTCCTCCAAGTCATTGAGATACTTATCATCCCAATCAATACGCAGTCCTAACAGGTATAAAGGCAGGAATCCATTCTCAGCAAGGATCACAAAATAGGTGAAGAAACCTGCAGCTGCTTGCATCATTCCTAAAAAAGAAAGGACATTTTAATTTGTGCAAAAGCAAATTATTTTTTTTACCTTTCAGCTCCATTCATGTAGTTCTGAGAGACAAATATACAAATTAGATTTTTTTAAAAATCCAGCTGGATGTTTTTATACCGGACAACTTCTTCTTTCTAAAGTAACAAGTACGTGGTATTAATAGCCTTACCAATTTGCCCGTATGCCATACTGATGAGCCTTTCATTCACCAGCTTGTCTACTTTGGGGTTTCTGGGCTGCCTCTTCATGATATCACTCTCAGCAGTTTCATATGCCAAAGAAATAGCAGGTACCTGTATAAGAGGTATTTGTTACATAAATACCTACATAAATATAATAGTTTTTCTCAAGCAATTGATGTTTGATCTTTTCTTCAAAATAATGAATAATGGTCCCAATGTTACTGCTGGATTTCTGGATTGTATTACTGAAAGTTTTGTGTGTCTTACCATGTCAGTTCCCAGGTCAATGCAAAGAATAGTGATGGTGCCAAGAGGAAGAGGAATGCCAGCAATGATGAAGAGCAGAAAAGGGGAAATCTCAGGAATGTTACTTGTCAAGGTGTAAGCAATTGATTTTTTCAAGTTGTCAAAGATAAGACGTCCTAGAAAGAGAAATCAGTTTTCATTAGAAATTTCAGCTTAGCTCATACTAAATATGATGTTAAGGTGTGTTTTTCTAACCTTCTTCTACTCCAGTCACAATGGATGCAAAGTTGTCATCCAGAAGAATCATGTCAGCAGCCTGTTTGGAGACATCAGATCCAGCAATACCCATAGCTACTCCAATATCCGCCTTCTTCAGAGCAGGAGAGTCATTCACACCATCACCAGTCACAGCTACAATCGCACCCTGTTAGCAATCATGACAAATTAAAATCTTAACAGACCACATAACATAACAGTGACAATACAAAGGAATCCTACAAAGACATGATTTTTTGTTACCTGTCGCTGACAACCTTCGACAATAATGAGTTTTTGCTGTGGAGAAGTTCTTGCGAAAACAATCTCAGTGTGGTATCTCAGGACATCGTCTAGCTGTTCTTGGCTCATTTCCTTAAGCTCTGCACCATGGACTACACAGGCCTTTGCTTGTCTGGGAAAATGTTTACAATTACTATTTTTTCCTTATTTAATCATATCAGAAGTTTTTTTTTTAATTAAAAGCAAATCTAAATGTGATTTAAAATTCAAACCTGGGGTCAACATCTCCAACAGAAATGTTCAGACGGGCTGCAATGTCCTCCACAGTCTCGTTGCCCTCAGAGATGATACCCACTCCCTTAGCAATGGCTTGTGCTGTGATTGGATGGTCACCGGTGACCATTATAACCTGGATTTTAATATACAGGACAGTGGTAATTTATTGATGTTCTATTATACTATGTCTTACATGTTTTTATGAACTAAACTTCTGCACCTTGATTCCAGCACTTCTGCATTTGGCTACTGCATCTGGTACAGCAGCCCGAGGAGGATCAATCATGGACATGAGGCCAACAAAGCACAGGTTCTCAATGGGGAAGTTGATCTCTTCTGTGTCAAATACAAAGCCCTCAGGGAACTGTTCATCAGGAAGATTGTAATAGCAAAATCCTGCAATGTAGAGCATAAATGCATAAAACTACAAATTGCTTTTGCACCATTCTATTAAAGTTCAGTTCTCAAGTAATGCATTCAGTAAGACAATCTCACCTAACACTCTTTCGCCAAGTCCTCCAAGCTTTACATAAGCATGTTGAAAAGTATCTTTCATTTCATCATCCAAAGGTTGCTCTTTTCCCTGAATCATAATGGTTGAGCACCGGTCCAAGACCCTCTCAGGGGCTCCCTTCATTACCAGTATGTGCTCAGTCTCTACCGGGCTGGGGTTCTTGTGGATTGAAAGCTTATGGACAAAGGTTGAGCATTAGTTAGGGTTCCCAATGACAATGAATTCACTATATTCTAAGATGCTAAGTCAAAGTACCTGGTATTTGTTGGTGGAGTTAAAAGGAATCTCAGCAAGCTTTGGGTACTTATCTCTCATGTCTTTCACTGTACCACAACAGAGTTCAATACATTTTAGCAGAGCAGATTCCGATGCATCACCAGCTGTATCCCTCTGAAAATGGTATACACATATATTCAGCAAAATTCTGGAGGAGGTGATTGCACTGTTATTAAACTATAGGTCTTGTTGCATATGACCTGCTATAGGTTATAAACAGATCTAATATAAGGGGAAAATAATAGTTTAGCTTTAATAACCAAACCTTGAGGATGGGAACTTTGCTCTGATCACCAAGAAAAACAGCACGGTTGCACAGGCCGGCCACACGTGCAAGAGCTGACCATGTAGGAGAACTTCTGTCAAAAGAGGTTCCACTCTGGTTCTCTGTAGTGTCGGCTTCATGGATCTGATTGTCAAACCACATGTGGGCCACAGTCATACGGTTCTGGGTCAGGGTTCCAGTCTTGTCAGAGCAGATGGTAGAAGTGGAGCCTAGGGTTTCCACAGCTTCAAGGTTCTTCACCAGGCAGTTCTTCTTGGCCATTCGCTTTGCAGTTAAAGTTAGACACACCTGTAGGAAATAATGTGAATTTTAATGACTAATTGGAATATTTTGTTTATGTGATGCACATCAAATTTCAGGATATGCTCAGATATCAGTTTTTTATTCATCATAAAAGCTTATTTTGCATTTTGGTAGATGCCTGTCACAGTGGCTTGTTAGATGAAAGATGAGGGAAATTTTACCAAATCCTTTCCCTAGAATATGTTTAGATGATTTCAAAAAGGCTATTCATGATTCCTGTTGATCTCCTTTTGATTAACAAATAAGTAAATGCACATCTTGAGAAGTTCATACATACATAAGAATGGTTAACTGTTATTAATAACTTAAAGTCCTTTATTCTTTAATTATATCTCAAATCGTTACAAATGCATTATGAGGCATGTGAATGAATTTCTTTGCTCGCTGTAGAACCATGATGGAAGTTTGCATTACTAGCTACAGTACTCACAGTGACAGTTGCAAGCAGACCCTCAGGCACATTGGCAACAATGATTCCAATAAGGAAAATAACAGCCTCCAGCCAACCATATCCAAGGATGAGCGACAGGACAAAGAAGGACACACCCAGGAAAACAGCCACACCAGTGATAATGTGGATGAAGTGCTCAATCTCAATGGCAATTGGGGTTTTTCCACCCTCAAGACTCGAGGCTAATATAGCAATACGGCCCATCACAGTGCGATCACCAGTGTTAATCGCAATACCTTTGGCAGTACCTAAGAAAGAATTTCATGTGCAAATTATTGCTTTTTATTATTATTATGGTTTGCATTATTATTGTAATATTTGTTATTACTATAATTATTATAATCGTCATAGTGGTAACAACCGTAGCAGTAACCATATTTGCATTAGTGGTAGCATTAATGTTATTCATAGTAATGTAGAAGTTCATACACATTAAATGTGTAAGTTTATACCCTCCAGACAGTTTGTGGAAAAGAATACAATATTTCTTGTCTCCAGAGGATTTTCATTGGAGAAGTCAGGAGTTCGGGTTTGCGGCTCAGATTCACCAGTAAGAGAGGAGTTGTCCACCTGAAAGAAAATAATGTAGGTTTTGATTAACTCCTAAGTCAAATGCATAAATACTCATTAGGTAGAATTATAAAAGCATTAAAATACTTGACATGTCTTTAGCTAACCTTGCATCCATGTGCAGAGATGATGCGCAAGTCAGCTGGAATTCTGTCACCTGCCTTAATCTCAACAAGGTCACCAGCAACCACTTCCTCAGCATTCACACATCTTTTCTCACCATCACGAACAACCAAAGCTTGCTATATAAGAACAATCCAAGCAGATTAATGCTGTAGAAAGAAATCATTTTACATACAGGTACATTATATTGTTGTTGTAATGTGTTGGAATTATACATGTGGAACAAGGTTCTTGAAGGAGTCCATGATCTTTGAGCTTTTTGCCTCTTGGTAATATGAGAAGCATCCAGTGATCAACACCACAGCAGCAAGAACAAATCCCAGGTACAACTGTAAAAAATAAACAAACAAATAAACCAACAATGAATAAATACTACAAGCATTTTTAGTCTTCAATTATAACCATTCATAATGTATATTCATGTACAGGAAATTTTTAAGCCAAATGCACTTCTTACATTATCATTTTCTGGTTCGTCCTCTGTTGTAATCTGAATTGCGAAAGCCAGGAAACAAAGGAAAGCACCGATCCACAGTAGTGTGCAGAATCCACCAAAGAGCTGTTTGCAGAACTTGACCCATTCAGGCGTTGATGGAGGAGGGGTCAGAGCATTGGGCCCATCACGCTCAAAAATCTCCTTTGCACGGGAACTAGACAAACCCTTTCAGCAAGGTTGGAAATTTGGTTAATTATTTATTTAATAAAACATGCAAACAAAAAAACAAAAACACATTTCATCATTTGTAAACATTTGGCATGAAAACCCAAACACTTATTTTCTGAATGAATGCATGAAATGATTACATTTCAAACAAACATAAATATAGTATTTTCCTCCAATTATACTGAACTCTTTCTTTATATTTGCCGAGGTATAAAACATAAAATACATAGTTTGACCGGGCAGCCAAACATTTGCATGCAACTTTCCATCAATGGTCATTTATACACAGCATTAGAGATTGCTTTACTATACTCTTGCAATAACGGTTAAAATTGAAAAGAAGGAGAATAAGTATTAATAAGCCTTCTACTCACTTTGTTAATGTCAGTTCCATATTTGCGATGCAGCTCATCTAATGTTAACTTGTGATCATCCTGCACAGAAGAAAACATGACTGAACTATATGATTTATTTTATTCTGATCATTCCCTTTACCATTTTGCAGGCACATGGTTTGATTCCAAAATAAAATGTTTCCCAATAAAATATTTAGGCAATGGCAATGTATAATATTTTCTCACCAGATCTACTTCTTTCTTGAGTTCATCCATATCCTTCCTCTTTTTCTTCTTTTTGTCCCCATCTTCTGAAGTTGCAGCTAGTTTATACTTATCGTTTCCTGTCTACAGAAACAAAATGCAAAATGAAACTGCAGACATCAGGCATAGAGAAAGTACAATTACAAAATCAAAATCACGTAGGCTTATGTGCAAACACATAATCGACTCACTCCTAAACCCATCTTTCAACCTGCAATTCTTCTGTGGCTTTCTAGTTACACATCAAAGAACATGCTTGTCCAAACCCAGCTGACCAACCTATATACCTCACCAGTTTCACCTCTCCAGAGGAGGAGATGTGGGCTGAGCTGGACATAGAGGCAGGTCATTTAAATGTCTCCATAGCTACCGAGACATCTGGGAAGTGTTTTTGGAAAAGTTTTAAAGTATTGTAGATACACAAAGAATTAATACTGGTAGGTCATTTTAACTCACTGACCTCTTTGTTTATACAGTCATTTTCCCATATTACCCATATGCCAATATTCTGAGAAAACCACTTTTGATGTAATAACCTTATATGTACACTTGTCCAAATAAGGTTTTTTTTGTGTTTTTTGGTTATGTGTGTTATGTGTGTAAATCTTACCAAACATATTGATTTGTGTAATATGTAAAATGTAATACAAGACAAGCAGAATTTAAGTAAACTGAAAAGGTATATTTTGAAGGAGCATTCCATTACTGAAAGAAATTTCGAAACATAATTGTGCACAGGAAACATAATTGACCCCTAAAACTTAAGCCCTTGGCAGCAACAACTCTAACCAAGGGATCAATCCTTTACATCTCTATGGAGAAATGTTGGCCCAGTGTTTCTTACAGAGTTGTTTGGCCTCACTGAAGGGTTTTCAAGCAATAACTGATTAAGGTCCTTTCACATTATCTCAATGGGGTCAAGTCAGGACTTTGGATCGATCCCTCCCAAACCATAATTCTGTTTCCATTGAATCTTTCAGATGCAGACTTGCTCTCAAGCTTCTTTGTCTTGCATAACTTTCATGACTTTTAATGAATTTATTGTGGCTAGGGTACACATTTCTACAGTTCAGTCAACTGCCAAAGCATTTCATTATATGATACTGTGACCTCCAGGCACCCTTACTTAATATGAGTGAAAAAGTTTGATAAAAATTCCCCATAACGTTTATCAACTTTTATCTTTCAGCAAATAAAAACTACCAGGACATTTGGAGAGGAACTACCTCGCAACATCACAGATCCTCCATCATATTCAAGTCTTGCCATTTAGATATTTTCCCTGCAGCCAGCTTCATTCGGATGCCAAACCCCTTAGAGTCAAAGAGTGCTCTGTCAAAATTCTGGCAATAACTGGATCAGGGGATTCTAAGTCTATTTCCCTGCATCCAATTGCTGATTTGTGTATTTCAGCACATTTTTGCAGTATTGCATTGGACTGTGTAATTTCTCCCTTGTTGATGGATGACCAAGGGATTTGGCCATGTCATCTCATTTTCATAACCCAGTGAAACTAGAAATAATTGATGACTGGTTAAATGTAAAAAAATTAAACATTAAAATTGGATTAGACTTAATTTACATTTCCATAAATCAAATTTCTTGGCGTCCTAAAAATTGTGACATGTGAATTTGCTTTAAACTAAACTCATCTAAAAACTTAACTAAGAATACCTCAAATAAAGGTAGTATTGAAATAATGACTGAAAAAAGTGCTAGTTTTTAAATGGTCTTTAGCCAGGCTGGCCATTACTTTGGAGCGCACTATTTATGTACTATATGAAAAATGCATGATGTTTATGTTATTTAAGTTTAGACATCCCACAAACAAGCAAATGCATTTTCAACTTTAGGTAAAATAGGAAATTTGTTAAAGCATAATGTGTAATAAATCATTATTTAAAAGTGATGGAGTAATGGAGCAGTTGTTTAATCAACTGCAAAATCTGCCTCCTTTAGAGCACCCGTCAAAAAAATGAAACCAGATGTTAAGACATCATCTCCAGCCCAACCTGAACTCTTTTAAAGAGATCTTCCACAAGGGTAACACAAACAATTTGACTCTCTAAAATACATGTTTAAAATTAGATTAGGGTTCTTACATCATCCTTTTCTTTAAACCTTTCCAAAGTTTCCTTACATCCACACATCCCAAATACAATACGGACTTTCAAAAAGTCAGTATTGTATTTTGGATGTGTGGCTGTAAGCAGAGGCGATTCTTGTAAGCAGGCAGGGCAGGCAGCTGCTTGGGGCCCCCAAGTCACTAGGTGGTGAACGATAGCTGACTCTTTAAACTAGGGTTAAAAACTGGTTAGAGGGGGGTCCCCCAGTAAATTTTTGCTTGGGGCACCGACAGACCCTAGGATGGCCTCTGGATGTAAGGAACCTTTTGGAAAGGTTTAAAGAAAAGGATCACGTAAGAACCCTAATCTAATTTTATGTATTTTATAGAAAAGGATTCTTATATTTAAGAAAGACACCATACTTTTGTAAGAGCCATTCTGCCCAAGCATCATGATGTAAACTCTAATCTACCTGTTGATTTTCCAAAAACAACTAATATTGCTTCACATGCTTGTGTGATGTTTTTGATAGCCTTCTTTGTGGCTGTGAACCAAAACCAAAACATAACCAATACCATAAACATCTAGGCTGTGGGTGTGATGTTTGTGGACAAAAGTTTCAGGGAAGTATTCTTGGTAGGGCTTTCAGTTCAGTCCTCAGTAATTGCAGGTCTTGTAATTAGTTCAACTCCATTAAGCCATTAGGCAGTAGTGCCAGGATGAGTGTGAGCATCTCCAACTAAATGCATTTTGTGCTTTAATTTGGGCTGTTTTGATGGACCCTTACTAGTTGGTATCTTTTAAAAAATATATAAATGAAGAGGAGCGGGAAGAGTACATATATACACACATGCTACTTTATACTGCAACAGCCTATGTAGGTGTATAAAAACATCTGCTATTCTGGATTCAGATCAAGAAGTTACATCAAAGTAGATGCCTATTCTAAAAGCAGCCAGACATTGCTAAATTACAAAAGGTTACTGACATATAGCCTTGATTAAAAATAAAAAAAAAACATGGTAAGAACAAGAGAATTCTCCCTGTGCAGAACAGTGGTTGATATGTGATGTACTGCAGGGAATTCCTACTTACAAAGGCTCTGAGCATCATAAAAGACATGTGCAGGGCAAAAATCAAAGCATTGTTACAATTCCTCCTGAAAACATGAGGAAAAGTGTCCCCACTGAAACTGACCACATAATTAAGCTTTTTAAATAGACAGAACAGTTCCCGTTTGAAAAATTATGAAAAAACCCACAAAAATAGATCTTTTCTACAGGCAAGTGAGAGTCTACAAAATATTACAATCCTGCAGTAAACATTCGGCTGCCAAAAAGGACCACTACATTATTAACTACATTGCTTTTAGCCTTATCTGTTCTAGTTCTTCAGAAGCTGGACCAGATTCAATAATAGGTGAGGGGTTGGATGAAAGTTGGAACCTTTAAGGGTGGATCTCCAGCAGGAGGGTTTTTGATCACTGGCTTAAATCATTTTAATTCAGTATTAATGGGGTCAAATTATTATGTGGAGAATCCTGTGCTTAAATCCAGCTGAAATTAAACTGTTTAGGGCACACAAACATATACCAAAGACAACATATTTTATATATCTTTTTATTATTCTGGAACTTTCAAAGTCTAATCTCACCCTGCAGGTTTAGCAGCCTAGATTATTTACTCTGTACTCATATCTGGATGACTGCAAAAGTTTACATTTAAACATTACAAAACCCCTTTTTTTTTCAACATCATTTTTATGAGTGAGGCCTTCCCAGCAATTTGTTCGACTCAGAAAAGCTTTCAGTATCTTCATATTTAAAACTCAAAGCTCTATATTCATGAAGTACAATACAACCTCTAAATTTATTTTTGTCTTGGATTCCTGAAAATAAAAGTCTAGTAAAAACCTAACATGACACCATTATTGCCCTGTGGTGGGCCGGCGTCCTGCCCAGGGTGAGTCCCTTCTCATGCTCAATTGCCCTGGGATGAGCTCCAGGTACCTGCTACCCTAGTAAGAATTAACTGGATAAAGAAAATGAATTCATGAATGAATGATACCATTATATGGAGTTCATCTCTAATTCTTTGAAGGCCTACATATTGCATGGATTTTTTAAATAACTGAAAGTTGTTATTTTTTTAGGAGAAAGAGCATGTTCTTCACACAACCTCATGTAAACATACTTGTTTTGTGATGATTACTAACACCCACCCTTCCCCCATCTCCTCCCTGCTTTTTGTTTATTTATGGCCTGAGGAGTATTTGGCCATGTGGCCACAGCAAGATGCCACCAACTCCAAACCAAAATATTTTAGATCTCTACATACCCTTGTCTATCCTCAGCCATCATGTTATTTCAGTAATCCTGTCAGCTCTTGAATAAACTGTGCACATTAGAACTAGTATAATCTGGTTGACTATTGTCAAAAATATAAAAAAATAGATTGCACATGAAAAGTAAAACTTCATTAATATAGACAATTATCATATTTAATTCCAAAGACAAAAGTGAAAAAAATGACCAGGTACCTTATGTATCATCCAGATCTTCTAAGTTTAATTGAGCTAAAAAGTGAGCATTTTGGTGAAAGTACATGTGGATGTGAATTTAATATTGTTTTTTAGTCAAAACACTGCTGCCTAATGGCTATTTCTATTACTAGACATAGAACAGCTGCTCAGACTGGTGTAGTATATTGATGTTATTCGATCAAGTTTTATAGACCTTAACCCATGCTGCAGTCACACATTTTTATGGTCTGGTGTAGAAGATCTCCAAATGCTTTAACTGTTAAACTATCTGATGAATCTTGATGGGTTATTCAACAGTATTAGGTGTAGATTTAGGATTACTCTTAGATTTAAGTTTTGAGTTAAGGTAAAGTTTAGGTTTATGGTTAGATTTAATAGAATATTCAATTCAATTCAATTCAATTCAATTTTATTTCTATAGCGCTGTTTACAACCAGTTTGTCTCAAAGCAGCTTTACAGAGTCCAGGTCCAAGCCACTAGTGAGTAAGCCAAAGGCGACAGAGGCGAGGAAAAACTCCTTCAGATGGAAGAAGAAACCACGGGAGGAGCCAAGACTCAAAAAGGGATCCTGTCTTCCTCAGGTCGACCCAGTGAGAAAGAAAAGACAGAAAGAAAAGACACTCATGAAGCAGAGTCTAGCTGGAGCTGGTCCTTCTCTGGATGCCTCAAGAACCTCTCAGGGTTGGCCTTAGTTTGCTGGAGCTGGCACGATCTCAGATGCCTTAGGGTGGGTAGAAAGATAGAGAACAGATAGAAAGAAATTAGCGTATTGGCCACTCAGAACGCAGAACGCCAGTACTGGAGTATGAGTTAATGGGGTGAGTTACGTGTATGCAAGATTAAAGAGATGCATCTTGAGTCTACTTATGAACTGGGAAACTTTGTCTGAGCCCTAAACACTGTCTGGAAGGCTACTCCAAAACTTTGGAGCTAAATAAGAAAAAGCCCTACCCGCTTTTATAGATTTTGATATTCTGGGAACTACTAGGTGCCCAGAGTTTTGCGATCTTAAGGAACATGGTGGATTGTAGCGTATCTGAAAAAACATTTAAAGCCTTGTATGAAAGTAATACTATTTTGTAATTGATACTAGACTGAACAGGTAGCCAGTGCAGGGATGATAATATTGGGTTATATGGTTATATTGGTTATATGATCATATTTTCTGGATCTAGTGAGAACCCTGGCGGCTGCATTTTGGACCAACTGAAGCTTGTTTATTGAGGATGCAGGGCAACCACCTAGTAATGCATTGCAATAATCCAGTCTAGAGGCCATGAATGCGTGAACTAGCTTTTCTGCGTCAGATACAGATAAGATGCTCCTAAGCTTGGCAATATTTCAAAGATGGAAAATGGATGTTTTTATAATATTGGTAATATTATTTTCAAAGGACAAGTTACTATCTAATATTACACTAAGGTCTTCTACTGTCGAGCTGGAAGTAACAGTACATCCTTCTAAGCGCAGACTGAATTTGGAAAACTGTTGTGTACTGGTTTTTGGGCCAATAAGTAATATCTCTGTCTTATCTGTATTTAGTATAAGGAAGTTTTTTTGTCATCCAATAATATCCTGGACACACTCAGTTAGTTTAGACAACTTAGATAATCCATCTGGTTTAGTTGAAATATATAATTGAATATCATCAGCATAACAATGGATACTAATCCCATGTCTTCTAATGATGTTACCCAAGTGGAGCATGTATATTGAGAACAGCAGAGGTCCTAAAACTGACCCTTGTGGGACCCCATATTTCACTGGCATTACACCAGACAGATCTCCTTTTAAATCTACATAATGGTATCTATCAGACAGGTATGATCTAAACCATTTTAATGTCTGTCCCTGAATACCAATGTGATTTTGTAAGTGATCTATGAGAATATTATGATCTATAGTATCGAATGCAGCACTAAGATCAAGTAGGACAAGTATTGGGATGTAGCCTTGGTCCGAGGCTAGAAACAAATCATTTGTAATCTTAACTATTGCAGTTTCTGTACTATGATGGGGCCTGAAACCTGACTGAAATTCTTCAAGGATGTCTTGGTTCCTCCCGAGGTTTCTTCCTCCATTTGAGGGAGTTTTTCCTCGCCTCTGTCGCCTTCGGCTTACTCAC
>JBBMFX010000080.1:21530076-21547744 GCA_037832545.1 Rhabdalestes septentrionalis | reverse complement strand
TCTGTAAAGCTGCTTTGTGGCAACCTGGTTGTAAAAAGCGCTATATAAATAAAATTGAATTGAATTGAATTGAATTGTTTTCCTGGAAGAAAGAGCACCATCTTTTCTAAGATTTTTGTTAAAAACGGAAGGTTTGAAATCGGTCAGTAATTTGATAATCCATTTGGGTCTAGGTTGGATTTTGAGAAGAGGCTTAATAGCTGCCAGCTTGAAAGGTTTAGGGACATTACCTAGATATAATGAGGAATTTAAAATGTTTATAAGTGGCCCTCCCACCATATGCATCTTTTAAGAATCTGGTTGGGATTGGATCTAACAAACATGTTGTAGATTTAGCGGAGGTGATAATTTTGTACATCTCTGCCTGTCCTATACCTGCAAAGCACTGAAAATCTAAAGGTGTAGCTTTAGACTGAACTGAGTCCTGGGATGCTATTTGAGGTTGAACCTCCGTTATTTTCTTCCTGATGGTATTGATTTTTTCATTGACGAAATACATAAAGTCTTTACTTCTAAGATGTGTTGGGAAACTCTCTGCAGGCATCATAGATTTTGTTAGGCGGGCCACTGTACTAATTAAGTACCTGGGATTGTTATGGTTTCTTGCTATCAGTTGGCTCAGGTGCTCTGTGCTAGCAGATTTTAGAGCCTGTCTATAGCTGCACATACTGTCTTTATACGCAATTTTAAAACTTCTAATTTAGTTCTTCTCCACTCAACATTTTTTCCATTTCATATATCACACTAAAGCTCAGTTGTGTTATATATATATATATATTAAATATTTTATCATGCATATATGTTACAGTCATTAGAAATAGATATCAAAACAACACTATCAATAATATTTGACTTTTTACAATCAGGTTTCCTGTTGAATTCACAAACATTTATTCAAGAGTGTATAATTTCTGTCTGATGTTGAAAAGTTTTCATTTCTGAAATTTCCTTATTAGTCTAAAATTATTTAAAATATTCGTTTTATGGAGTACTATTCAAGCCTAAATATGAATAATGTAAAATAATGTCTGCATGCAATATCTGAACCTACACCATTTCCAGAAAATGTACTTATTTTTTATATTTCTTTTTCTATTTTCTATCTTTCTAACTACACATAAAACATTTTTACTGTACAGATTTGTTAGAACTACAGGAACACAACCTAAAACAAGGATATACACTTTCCAACACATGTGATATAAGTGATACAACGTCACTTATTTTTTTGTGTTTTATTTATTTCTCGAACATATTTGCCCGCAAGCTAGGTCCTGCAGTAAGCATTTAAACTGAATTAGAATATGAAGGGACATTTAAAGCATCACAACTAAAAACATCATTTTGAACTTTTGTATACTGGGGATATAATAAATAAATAAAGTATTCATTTCATTATGTCGTAGAAACATCATTTGTAAAAAGTGCTTTATACATAGACTTGTAATGAATTTAATTCCTTAAAGCCAACTTAAAAATCCAACAAAACATGTTTTTTTGTCATTTTCAAGAAATGCTATGATGTGACCTTCCAGATAAGTGTCTGTGGAATAATGTTGCCTTCTTAGTTATTACACTGGTCATGCAAGAAAGTGTACTTTCTCCATCCCTCCATTTGCTTTCTGTTTCAGTTTTCTGCCATCAAGTTTTCTCTCTCTACACAGCATCCAGGAAGATATGTATGTATAAATAGTTCTGCTAATGGCAGAAATGGCACAGTTCTACTCAGTGCTTGAAGTGGGCCGGAACGCAGGGAAACGCATTTTCGTCTTTTGGGTTCCACCACTTTTTTCTGCGTTCCAGTACTTACTGAAACTGATCTGAAACTGATCTGGTGGCTCGAGAATATGTCGGAAAATTAGAGTTCCTGCACTTGTTTTTTTCAAGCACTGGTTCTACCAATACAATAAAAAAGAATGTTGGAAAAAAGCCATTTTAACGACTCTTTGTTGGAGGCAGGTTGGATTTTTTTTTTTTGTGATGCTTAACTCCTCCTATTTTCCCTCAGGTCCACTCCTCTCCACACAGGTGAGCTGATAGAGTATAAAGGCTTATGAACCTGTTTTGGACATGCAGACAGTGTAAGGCATTACTCGAGAGACTAACAAGTGATTGAGAGACACTGGTGGAATTACTTGTGGAGTTTCAGCTTTGGGCTTAGGAGTTTCTCATGTAAGCAAGTGATAATATTTTATTTTAAATCAAAAGTAATGAATATTAATGCTTTTTGCATAGGCTGACATTTTAACAAAACGTGGTCAACAATGCATTTTGGAAATACTCACTTTCGGCTCAAAATTCCTTTCTCTGGTTTAAACTGTGGCCTTTTCTGCCACTGTAGTGCAAGGCACTGGATAAAACACACTTAACTGTCAGAAAGGGAGGAGATTTCAATTAAGTGTTGTCACCCAGGTAGACCATTTGAATCTCAATGTCAGACAAGCGAAGAACTTCCCTAAACAAGAGAGAAGAGGGCAAACTGTTTGTGTACAACTCTTTAAGTATTTTAGATAAACAAGATGCCCATGCAGGCAGGTCACTCGTCAATGACATTTTCTAAAACTGGTTATCAGTTCACTCCCTGTTCATTTTTTTTATTATTACAAGTTTATTGCAAGCTAGCCAACAAAAATGCTGTTCTTTTCTGTTTTGTTCTGTTCTGTTCTGTTGCTCCATGGTCCTGGACGATTGTTGTGTATGGTCAAAATGGCAATAAAATCCATTTGATTTGACTTGATGAATCCAAGGGCCCAGCACTGACAAGGGTCCTTACTGAATGTTATCAAAGAAGAATATTAGGTTCTACCCTAATATTCTTTCATAGGCCTCAAAATATACAACGGAACCCACTCTCTTTAACTACTGATCCATTCATGACATGCTTGTGACATAATTCCTCACAAATTACCTCAAATATCTGCACACTGCCCAGGTCATTGGAACTACTGGACAAGATGGACGAGTGAAATGTTTTTTTCTCTCTAGAAATGTGTTTATTTTTCCGATGACCTTTCAATGGTGTTCTGTTTTTTGTTTAGAAATATCACAGGAAAAAAATAGATGCTTACAAGCTAGCATCAGTTTGTCTGTCCTTCTTTATCAGGGTCTGTTTTGCTGAAAACAGAGGCTGGTGTTCAGAAGTTCAGGTGACTCCTTGTTGGAGGCAGGTTGGATTTTTTTTTGTTTGTGATGCTTAACTCCTCCTATTTTCCCTGAGGTCCACTCCTCTCCACACAGGTGAGCTGATAGAGTATAAAGGCTTATGAACCTGTTTTGGACATGCAGACAGTGCAAGGCATTACTCGAGAGACTAACAAGTGATTGAGAGACACTGGTGGAATTACTTGTGGAGTTTCAGCTTTGGGCTTTGGAGTTTCTCATGTAAGCAAGTGATAATTTTATTTTATATCAAAAGTAATGAATGTTAATGCTTATTGTATAGGCTGACTAGAACTATGCTTTGTTTTAATGCTTATATTTATTTATTGTGTACCATTTTACATCTACGATTATAAGAGCATGTGTGGAACATAGAAGACATTTGAAATATTTAGTATTTTAGTTATGACTTTGACATTTGCCTGTTTGCTAATCAGGATTCCTATGGCCTTGGTTTTAAGAAAGCTGTCCCTAATTGTGGTTTAAAATGAACATGCTAAGCAGGATGATGAACAATACTTTTAGTGTACAAATACTATTGGGTCTGAAATAAGATCAAAGTAAATAGCTTATTGTTTGTACAAATACCTGCAAGTTCCCATAGGTGTTTGCATTGTATTTTGATTGTATTGTCTGTTTTGTCATTTGCTAGTGGTATAATTTATAAGATTTTGAAGTCACATGAACATTTGTTACCTCATGTACAGCAGCATCTGAGGGAAGTTCCTATGCAATTAATGTAACCTCGAGTGCTAATTATTGTAGCCTATATTTGCACTATTAAGTGATCTATACATGGCCCGTATTTGAAATAGGAGGGCTGATTCCACTATTGTAACTATTAAACTAATAAACTACAAAATTGTAACTACTATTAAAATATATTTAAATTGTACGTTATGTTTTATTGAAGCATACACAGTTTCTGTATCCTCGCATTATTTAAGTAATGGAGAATATATTCACAGTTGATTTATCATGTCATAGTTCTGATGACATGATAACTTGCCTTTCAAGTGTGCCGTTCTTTGGACACACGCTAGTGAATGAGGTTCAGTGATAAATAATCTTCAGCTGAGTGTTGCTAATTTAGCACTTGTTTGTAAAATGAATAATGATACATTTTATTTAGACGCACATTTCTAGAACTCAAGGACACTGTACAAAAAGTGCAATCTTATGGGTCTAAAATGGTCTAATCTACCTTTCGTTTCCAAAATTCTTGAAAAAACAGTAGCTATTCAAATTCATCCGCATCTGTCTCGTAACAGCCTTTTCATTTCCAGTCTGGTTTCTGCCCCCATCATAGCATGGAAACTGCTCTCATAAAAGTTACAAGTGCCCTCCGCATGACAGTGTACACACCGTCCTCATCCTTCTCGACCTTAATGCGGCCTTTGACATAATTTGTCACACCACCCTCCTCAATAGATTATCCTCCAATGGTATCACTCACACCCCCTTACACTGGTTCAAGTCTTATCTCTCATGTCGCACTCAGTTCATTCAGCTCAAATCTTTCTCATTCCAGCTCTTCCCCTGTCACTTCTGGTGTGCCCCTGGGCTCTGTCCTGGGGGGCCCCACCGCCTCATTATTTATTTCCTTCCCCTTGGCAATACCTTCCACAAATGTAACATCAGTTTCCACTGTTATTCGGATAACACCCAGCTCTATCTTACCAGTAAATCCACTTCCAACCTGGTTTTCTTTAAATTTCCTTAAATTAAACAGTGACAAAACTGAGGTTCTCCTCATTGGTACCAAATCTGCACGATCCAAACCTGACAGTTTCTCTCTCCTCTTTGACAATCGCTCCATTTCCCTCTCCCCACATGTTGAGTCTGTGTGTCATCCTCGACAGTACACTTTCTTTTCAGTTTCATATCAGTATCAGTACTCTATCTGTTTTCTTCCACCTACGCAATATCAATCGTCTCTGCCCCACCCTTACTGCCCACACTACTGCTATTTTTGTCCATAGCCTTGTCACTTCTCAACCTAGACTACTGTAACTCCCCTTCTACTTGATCTCCCTCAAAAATCTCTGCATAAACTTCAATTGGTCCAGAATTCAGCCGCCCGCATCATTATCAGATCAGATCCCACCATATCATTCCCACCCTACAGCAACTCCACTAGCTCTCAGCGAGCTAGTTGCTGTCATCTTTTGACTTTTCTGAAGGTACAAATTGTATCTCTTGATATTTGTACCCCCGGCTCCCCTCCCAAAAAAATCAGCTTTTACCTTAATAGTTTCCAAGTTATTCAAGACATGTTTGGTGTCTGAAATGTGCATCTTTTACATTTTAATCACAGTTATTTTGAAGAGGATCAGAGGTAAACTTGTCATAGATTTGTCACATCCTGTAGCTATTTTTTAAAGCTAACTGAACAGCATTACATGTTGCTGAATGTAGTGAAATATAATCACACCAAAGTGTTTCATGCGATCATAAAAATGTGTCAGTTGCAGTGACAATTGTGGATGAAATTTTACAAAATTTGGCATGCATTCAAAGAATGTGGTATTAATACTGAGTGTAATTTTTGTGAGGAGAGGCAATTGATTTCTGCATTGATGTCGTTCAATAAAGTGACATTACTTTACAGATAAATCGTATGCCTTCTAGGGGCCAGCTTGAAATACAAAGTTTTGCAACGGTAGTAATAATCCCCACTTCAGGAACACACCCACACATTGACACAATCCTCATTTTCCAGCCATGTTGAGTTACGAACATGCAATGGTGATTGTAAAATAATAATAGCAATGTAATTATTTATAATTACCTCCCATATACAACTAAAGAATCAATTTTAGTAACAAACTCTGTGACTACAAACACTGATTCTAAAAATTGGGGTCCATTGGGGACTCCGGGGGACTGTATAGCTGTATATGTGATTATATGCGTGTCTAAAAAAGTTTCCTTCTTTTGTCTGGAGCACATGTGTGGGTCTCAGGTGAAGCAGTTTTAGGTTAGGTTTATAAGCTTACTCTTTTTCTCTCTTCAGCATTCATCTCTGGGTTATGTGAAATGAGGGAGAACAGCAGGCCCAAAGTCTGAGAAAAAATTTTTCTGTTCCTGGCAAATACATGTTCAACCCTCAACATCAGGACATCACAGATGTTACACCAGAAATTGGTGGATGAGATGTTGACAGTATAAAGAATGTGCATGGGAGACACCACAGAGGATTATACCTAGAAGGTGAATTACAGGGTTCTTCAAGTAAGTATCACTTTATGTTTTGTATGGTAAGAAATTAGGTTGGGAAAATTGGCTGGTCTCAGCAAATCAAAGATATAAACCAAACATCACTATCAGGACCTGCCTTAAAGCATATTTTTTTTATATTTTTCTTTGCTCATGAATAACAATATAAATAAATAACCATGAGATATATTGGACCAGTGCGCAGTGTTGACTGTCTGCTTTCTTAGGAAGTTAGGAACTTCAGGTATTTTGGCTCATGAAATGATGTGAACTGAAAGAGTAATAAATAAAAAAAACCTAGAGGGGCACCATGACCATTCTCTGTGATATAACTGGTATACAAATCACTGATCTGAAGTTAATGGAAATTATTCTTTTAGGTAGCAGCAAGTGCTTGTTTAAATTTTCAGTTAATATTAATACAACAGCCTTTATACCCCATGGGTAAAAATATGAAACATATAGAGAATGACATGCTCAAACATTATATAATATGCTATCCGTAAAAAAAAAAAAAAAGATCACATCTCAAGATAAGTGCATCAGCCTATCTTTATTTCATGTAAGAATCTAGATATACAGGTATGTGTTAAATACAAAGTATAATTTGCATAATGTCAGTAATGCAAATCAGTAAATTGTCCTTTCACAGGTTTGTGTGACAGTAACTGGGGCCCCCTTTGTTTAATAATATGTCTCCTTTTCCACCCAGCCTGAAGAGAGAGGGACAAACAGATCAGAGATGCATCTTAGAAAATCACAAGTGATTTAACTGTTTGTGAATATTTGCTTTAGTCTGAAAGTGTAACATATTGAGGTCTGTTTGAATACTACACCACAAAGTGCATTAAACAGTGACAAGTGAAAGACATTTTGATTACCTCCTGGATTCCGTCTAAGCAGGTATCTTCTTGCCTCATCATAAAGGAAGATGAGCAGTGAATATGGGAAGGCACAGAACCACCAGCAGGGTCTAAAAGGAATGAATCATAAGTGTCTTTTAATATTCTACTATTCCCAAATTAAAAGATTTAGCACGTAAAACTCCTCTGGTCCTCAAACTGCCCTGAAGCTTGAATGTTTCCTCAAATTGTATGGAGCTTTGGATACAAGTGCCTGGCAAATTAATATAATGGAAAGTGTGAGAGCAGAACATGGACTAAGCCTTGTTTTATACTATGACTATGATGAAATAGTGCCCTGCTTTGGTGTATGTATACACTTCATCCAATTTGGTTCAAAACAGATGTTGATCTGTACATATTAAAGATGGCATGGTCAAACAAGCAAACACACTAGTTCCATGGTATTATAACACAAACTTACTTGAGTGGATACATTCTAAGGGCAACATCCATGCCTGGGCAGTAAGACAGGAAGGCTGCCAGAGCTGTCTCCTCAAACAGCCCAAATATTAAAATTTTATTCCTAAAGGAAGAAAAAAGAAGAATAAGGAAAAAATGCATAGATTGCATTACTAAAGCATTGCAATACACTCAAAAGATTTGTTTCTAAACGATTTGTTTACATACTTCATTCCCTGTTGTAAGATGGAATTCCTCCTGGTCTTACAGATGATCAGGTCGGCCCATTGCACAATTACAATACTGGCAAAGAATGCAGTGTGGCATGTGTACTCCACAATTTTTCTGCGTTCATAAGTCTGTAACAGGGGTAAGGAAAAGATTACAAAATGAAGATTTTGTGAAATGTCATTTGAGTTTTTAGTTTTATAGACAAATCTGTGCTGCATACCCATTGTTGACCATAGCTGTCCTCTAAATCATTGTAAAATTTATCATCCCAATTGACACGTAGGCCTATTAGGTCTGAAGGCAAGAATCCATTCTCAGCCAGAATCACAAAGTACGTGAAGAAACCTGCAGTAGCTTGCATCATTCCTGTAAAATATTATTTAAAAAATAATTGAACTATTTCATTCTGCAACTCCATCATCATATGTAAATGGATGCATTGTCAAGAGATATAATGGTATATTGAGTATTGTGTTATTACCGATTTGGCCATAGGCTATGCTGATAAGCCTTTCATTCACTAGCTTGTCAGTTTTTGCATTTCTGGGCTGCCTTTTCATGATATCACTTTCAGCAGCTTCATAGGCCAAAGAAATAGCAGGTACCTGTAATATAAGCAAAATCTAAAATTATGACAAGGTCTTCACAGTCTTCCTATATTGGATGGATCCAGCTCTGATTCTACTCTTTAAAAGGCCTTCAACTTAAAACCTATTTGAGATTTTGAGATCACTGATGTTGTACTCACCATGTCAGTTCCCAGGTCAATGCACAGAATAGTCACTGTGCCCAGAGGGAGAGGAATGTTGGCAATAATGAACAGGAGAAAGGGTGAAATCTCAGGAATATTGCTGGTCAGGGTGTAGGCAATCGATTTCTTCAAGTTGTCAAAAATCAGACGGCCTGGAAAGGGAATAACAGTTTCAGCCAAATACAAAAATGTGTATTTATCACTGTTTACATTACAACTGGGTTGCTTTATTTCTACCTTCTTCCACTCCAGTCACAATGGATGCAAAGTTGTCATCCAGAAGAATCATGTCAGCGGCCTGTTTAGAGACATCAGATCCAGCAATACCCATAGCTACTCCAATATCCGCCTTCTTCAGAGCAGGAGAGTCATTCACACCATCACCAGTCACAGCTACAATCGCACCCTGTCAGCAAAATAAATGGCAAGCAAAACAATGAAAACACAACTTCTAAAATGTCAGTACAAAGGAAAAAATAACTTATTTTAAAAGAACTTTGCTACCTGTCGCTGGCAACCCTCAACAATGATCAATTTTTGCTGTGGAGATGTGCGGGCAAACACAATCTCAGTGTGGTGCCTAAGGATATCATCCAGGTGTTCTGCGGTCATGTCCTTTAAATCTCCACCATGAACCACACAGGCCTTTGCATCCCTGCAAATATATGCAGCTTAAGACAACATCTTTAGATTCTATTAGATCAGTGAAGACTCACTTTGTTGAGATTTTTTATTTATCCTAAATTAAAAGTTACCTGGGATTGACTTCTCCAACAGGGATGTTTAGACGAGCAGCAATGTCTTCCACAGTCTCGTTACCCTCAGAGATGATACCCACACCCTTTGCAATTGCCTTAGCTGTGATTGGATGATCTCCTGTAACCATGATAACCTAAGAACAGGTGTTGAGAAGGTGTTGATTAGGTCTGACAAAGGATTCAGACTGTACACAGGAAGAAGGTCTTTACCTTGATTCCAGCACTCCTGCATTTGCCCACTGCATCTGGTACAGCAGCCCGAGGAGGATCAATCATAGACATGAGGCCAACGAAGCACAGGTTCTCAGTGGGGAAGTTCACCTCATCAGTGTCAAATGCAAAGCCCTCAGGGAACTGGTCATCAGGGAGGCTAAAATGGCAGAAACCTGCAGGGGGAAGTCTTAATGCATTTTGTGTGCTTAAGCATAATCTATTGACATATCCTCTCAGAAAAAATAAGGCATCATAATCATAAGGTTACTTACCCAGCACTCTTTCTCCAAGACCCCCCAGTTCCACATAAGCATTCTGAAAAGCATCTTTTAGTTCATCATCCAAAGGTTGCTCTTTCCCATGAATCAAAATAGTTGAGCAACGGTCCAGGATCCTCTCAGGAGCTCCCTTCATTACCAGAAGGTGCTTAGACTCTGAGGTGTTGGCGTTCTTGTGGATTGAGAGCTGGAGCAAAAAAACTTGGAACATTAGGGTGCCCAGTTTTATTCTAGTGGGATTTTTTTCTGAAAGATAGATGTATAAATGAAGTACCTGATATTTGTTGGTTGAGTTAAAAGGAATCTCAGAAATCTTTGGGTACTTGTCTCTCATTTCTTTCACTGAACCACAGCAAAGCTCAATACACTTCAGGAGGGCAGACTCTGAGGCATCACCAGCTGTATCTCTCTGTAAAGGAGAGATCAGAACATCTGCCTTAAAACCTTATAACATAAGGTGGATGTCTGGGGACATAATATGAATAGAAAATAAAGGAAGGATAGATAGAAAGGAAGGAAGATCTCATTAAAACACAAACCTTGAGGATTGGAACATTGGCTTGATCTGCAAGGAAGACTGCACGGTTGCACAGGCCAGCCACACGAGCAAGAGCTGACCATGTAGGAGAACTTCTGTCAAATGAGGTTCCACTCTGGTTCTCTGTGGTGTCGGCTTCATGGATCTGGTTGTCGAACCACATGTGGGCCACAGTCATACGGTTCTGGGTCAGGGTTCCAGTCTTGTCGGAGCAGATGGTAGAAGTGGAGCCTAGGGTTTCCACAGCTTCAAGGTTCTTCACAAGACAGTTCTTCTTGGCCATTCGCTTTGCAGTCAGAGTCAGGCACACCTGAATCAAGCAGAAGTACAGTTTTTATAATTTTAGTCTTTTGCAAATTGAATGGTTTAAATATCTGTTAATAGTTTAGCTCCTGTTCGTGAAAACATAATATACTGATTAGTAGGGAAAATGTGCTAATGTAAATTAGCAATTATTAACAGCAAATGATTGGCTTGCAATCATCTAACATATTTGTCCATTAGTACATTTTGTACTGAAAAATCCACTGTGTGTGTAAGATAGATATTTATTTTTAATGAAAGTTCATCATGGTTAATTTTTAATAGAAATAATGGTGATGGTACTTGCAGTGAATAATATTTTTAGTACTCACAGTGACTGTGGCAAGCAGGCCCTCTGGCACATTGGCCACAATAATTCCAATAAGGAAAATGACAGCTTCTAACCAGCCATATCCAAGGATGAGAGACAGGATGAAAAAGGACACTCCCAGGAAAACAGCCACACCAGTAATAATGTGGATGAAGTGCTCAATCTCCTTGGCAATTGGGGTCTGTCCAACTTCAAGGCTGGAGGCAAGGGTAGCAATACGACCCATGACAGTGCGATCACCGGTGTTGATAACAATACCCCTAGCAGAACCTGAGAAATAAAGGAGTATATATTTTTTTCTTGGTTTTTTCTTGGTTTATTTTTTTAAAACTTGTTTACTTGTTTTGTTTTGTACCTTCAACACAGTTTGTTGAAAAGAATACAATATTTCTTGTCTCCAGAGGATTGTCATTGGAGAAGTCAGGCGTACGTGTTTGAGGTTCTGATTCACCAGTAAGAGATGAGTTGTCCACCTGAAAGGCAAGCATCAAACTGGTATATTTAAAAGGAAAAATAGGAAAAAGGAAAAAGAAAGCTTTAATGATGCTGGAGCTCATCTTATTTGTCCCTGGGCAAACCTTCAAAGACCAGACACATGTAAGAGAAAACTAGCCTATCCAGTCTTTACACTGTGTGACGAAACCACAGCTACCAGCGTTACTCCCTGACTAATCACTTGTGCACTTGAGCTTGATGTACGGTGCTCTGGATATGAGTGTCAGCTAAATGCGTAAATGTAAATATAAATCGCTGAAGCTGATCTTATGGATTCCATTTGACCATAGGGAGATAATTTAATGTCCTAAATTGTCCAGACCTGATGTCGTTTGGTACTCTAATATAGCTCACAATTTTTTTTTACTGATTTTAATTATATTACCTTGCATCCATGTGCGGAGATAATACGCAGGTCTGCGGGGATACGATCACCACCCTTAACCTCCACAAGGTCACCAGCAACCACTTCCTCAGCATTAATGCTCTTTTTCTCACCCTCTCGGATAACCAGGGCTTGCTGTGTTAGAGACATACAATGAATGAATGAAATAGTATAAGCAGTAAAGTTGCTGTTCAACTTGGATTATTGTTTTATGATTGTATACCTGTGGAACAAGGTTCTTGAAGGATTCCATAATCTTTGAACTCTTGGCCTCTTGATAGTATGAGAAACAGCCCGTGATCATCACCACAGCAGATAGCACTATACCAAGGTACAGCTGCAAAAAAAAAATTATGTGTGTGTGTGTGTGTGTGAGAGAGAGAGAGAGAGAGAGAGAGAGAGAGAGAGAGAGAGAGAGAGAGAGAGATAAAGAGAGAGAGAAGAAAAAAGAGAGTGGGTGGTTTGTTACAGTACTGTAATGAAGAAAAATAAACTCACAGGGTTATATAACACATTCGCTGCATTCGGTACATCTACCATTGCATCTAAATGTATTTTTTACATTCTGTGCACTATTCCATTTTATGTTCTGTATTTATAGACTACAGTCCATATTCCTTGAGCTTTTTAGTGATTTGGACTGCCACAGGAGCAACACTGAGCATGTATTATTAGGGGGTTGGATGATCTTTAATACAGAGGTGACACTAATTAACCGGGGACATGTTAGTGGGTTTGCACAGAGTGGGCCATGCACAGCAGTGCTGATAATAATCCACCAACCTGATATTGTCTGCTCAGACCATTCATGAAAGTACATTATGCACCTAAATATTGAGTGGTTCAGATCAAATGGACAATAAATGTAGATAAAAAGATAGGGGGACCTTATGAAATGGTCAGCAAGTGAACATATCACATAAATGGAGGGTCCTTACATTATCGTTTGCTGGTTCATCTTCGGCGGCAGCCTGTATCCCATACGCCAGGAAGCACAGTATAGCACCAATCCACAGTAAAGTGGAAAATCCACCAAAGAGCTGTTTGCAAAATTTGACCCATTCAGGAGTAGTTGGAGGGGGGGTCAGAGCATTAGGTCCATCACGTGCAAGGATCTCTTTGGCACGAGAGCCAGATAAACCCTATGAGATAAAAAAAAATTGTTAATTAAGACTGGACAATTTAGGTATTAGCCGGATTGCAAAAAAACTCTATAAAAATACTTTGTACTTTATCCTATAGAAAACTGTAACAAGGATTTATTTCAGAGTTAGACACACCTGTATACTCGCTTCTACTTACTCTATTAAGGTCAGTCCCATATTTGCGATGAAGCTCATCCAAGGTCAGCTTATGATCATCCTGTCAGGTGCAAACACGATTTATTGTTTAGGTGAGCCCAAGAAAAGCAACCAAAACAGTAAAACAGCAAAGTTTTGTTGGAGTTTCTCACAAGATCAACTTCTTTCTTCAGTTCATCCATATCCTTTTCTTCTTTTTTCCCCTTTTTCTTCTTCTTCCCCCCATCTTCGGAAGTTGCAGCAAGTTTGTATTTATCACTGCCCGTCTACACAAAATAAAGATAAAATTTGAAAGAAAGTGTGAGAGCAGCTAGAATGTGTCACTTCCAAATGAAATGTTGGCTCTATGAAAGGTATTCAAAGAATGAAGTAGTTAAAGGGAATATTTCCTACTTACACCTAGCCCCATTTTTCCTTGTTTTTCAGGATTCAGAAGAAAATTGCACTCCTCCTATTCCAACCCCCAAGCTAATCTCTGCAGAGAAACATCAGAGTCCCTGCACTTCCAGACCAGGTTCCCACGGCTTTATAGGTCTCCGGTCCACCTGCCTAGGGGGAGGAGTTTGGCAGGTGTGATCTAGATTTTCTTTTACAATTCATTCAACCTTCATTTTCAGCCTTTGAACTTTCAATGACAAGCAATGGCAAAGGAGAACCATAGTCTCATGCCATGGTTACAATGGTAAGACTTATGAACTGCTGTAGCAAGAGTTCAGTGTTATCATCATATCAGTTAATCATTTACACTGACAATGTGTCTATTTTCCATTTATAATAGGTTAAAAGAATGATTAATATGCTTCCCTGAGTGACTTCCGTGATGCCCTTTTATTTCAAATGTCTGTTCAGAGAAATGCTTTATCCTTCCAAACATGTTATCACATAACTAAGTAGCATAATCTTCGTCTTTTAATATGACGAGTGCTAAACTTTAAAAGAAACCAGCAATGCCTCAGAGACATATTCTAAGTCAGAATAATGTTGAATACGACATTTAATCCCATTCATGTTGTGAAAACAGTTGGCTGTTTGTTGTCTGTCTGTGCTGGATTGCTCGAGATAAGAGTGTTAAAGCCTCCATGTCCTTCCCACAGAACCAGATGTTCAAATGATTCTCACACTCCGCTTCAGCACAAAGACGAGTAAAGCTGGTGGTGCCACAATTGTAATTTGCATGTGAATTTGTCTGAAATGTCTCTTTCTCTCTCTCACACATATCATGTACAAGCAGTTTGTCCTGCTGCATAGATTAACAAGCACAGGAGAAGTGATTTGGTAAGAGTGTCACAGTATGTATCTGTGAAGTATGTACAGATGAGAATGGGAGCATTTATTGGTGGGTACTCGAGGTGAAATACAGATGAATGTCTGAGGCAATTCATGCCTGGGGCCTCTTTAAAAAAGGAGCGGTATGTTTCGCCATGTTAAAGATTAAAACTGTAGTTGACTTTGCTTTGCGTGGTTACATTTTAATAATCCCCATTCTGAGGAGTCATAAAATTCTAACATTGATTAACTTCAAACTACCTTGGAAAAAGGGCCACTAAAGTAGCAGAACCAGTTTTAAGCAGGTGATCTGAGACTCAGGTATGTAACACTATACACAAGAACACAGGCTTTCACTGCAACAAATGTTCTTTGACTAAAAGGATCCAAAATAATGAAGGGCCTGTACTCAGCCCCTTAGTTTGTTCCTGAATAGAGGACTGTAACCTCACCTACAAAGGGGCAGTAGAGATGTTTTAAGAACTAAGAATTAACACAGTCAGCCAGGAACCATCGCCATGAAAACTACCTTGAAAACTCAAGTTCAAACATACATTCGATAAGAGCAAGCTATATGTTTGAATAAATGAAGCCTGTTGACACACTTTATTTTTCTGTTTCCCTGTGTCAGTCCTAGACAACATGTGCTCTAAGGTAGAGGATCTTGAAATATTCAGGGCTATGGGTTTGATTTATCGATGGGAGGTAGAGCTGTAGTTTTAATTTGTCTGTGGTAGAGGGGGTTGTTCGTTATAGGGACTACAGTTTCAATCTGTCGATGCGGGGCAATAGGGATAGGGGCTGTGTGTCACCAAGTCTCCATTAAAGCCTGTAATGACAGATGGTTATGATTAGACATGAGGATCTTGGCTATTTTTAATATTATTATTTTGGGGGCTGTGCTCCTGATGCATAAGCCTAATGATGTCCCGAATAATTCTAGAATCTAATACCCTTGATTTAACCCACCAACTATTTCTCATTTCTGTTGAGAATAAAGCATAAAGGGAATGAAAACAGTGCAACACCAGTGTACCCAATGGCACAACCTACGATTTGTCACCACAACAGTCTGGCTGTGGGCTTATCCATGTTACCACTAGGCTACCAACCATTGTACTTATGCCCACTATGCCCACCTTTTGGCAGAAATGTTACAGAACAGTGGGTCCCACCATATTCTTAGGGATAACCAGACAGTACAAATTGCAGTCTATGCCTGGGGGGCTTTAAACCTTTTTGAGAACCCCTGTCTTGAAATGTTTTGGTTGAATTAATAGATTTTTCGATGAAAAGAGGCCAATGTTATGCATCAAAGACTCCTTAGTAGCTATCCTTTTAGAATAGAATATTTTCTGTAGATATGCAATCTTTTATTATGTATAAAAGATAAGATATACCATAATCCCAGAATTTCCCATTAAATTATAACATAGCAGGAAACTCTGTGGCCTATTGTTTGCATGTCACACATCATCATTAACCGTGGACTTGTTGTGTCTGTGTGTGACAGTTCTAACAGTGTGGAGTGTGTCTTTCAATGACTCTAGACTCACCACAAGACTGTCTCAGCACAGAAAGTGTGGGGGAGGGGGCACACAGAACATGACCAGAAACCACAACCAAGACACTCCTCTTCACAGAGCGAGATACTTCAGTGATATTTTGTTTGCCATGTGTTCTCTGCTGTATGAACAGCAGCTTCAAACAGCAGAAAGCCCAGGGTTCTCACAGGACCCTTGGGAGAAAGAGAGAGCTCATCAAAGAGCAATAAGAGCCATCAGTCTGTCTACATGAGCCTCTTTCTCAGTCACATGGCCATAAAACACTCTGGAAAGGAAATGTCAGCTGCAGACACTGTGCAACAAGAGAGAAGTAGCAACTGAACAGGCAACACAATAAACATGTCAGCTTTGAAAGAAAGCAGGCTTTTGTGTCTGCTGGTGCTTGCCTTTATGCTTTCAGTGTTGATCCTACTAGTACACATAATCTTATATTTAGTCCTTATTTTCAACAGCCCTCCAACCTTCCTTTGGAAAATGTGCTCCCTACTTGTTTTGCTTAACAGATGGAGGTTCAAAGTAGGAGGCAGCATATGTTTGGTGAGCAGTGAGCTCTCATTCTTAAGTGCAGGGCTTGAAATTATAATGATATGTTATTTTTTTCATGACAACTTACCTCACAATGCATAGAAAAGACAAAAACCTTTACACAACAACAACAACAGTTTATGGCCTGGGTTTAAGGGAGTTGCCTCTGCAATGAGATGGTTGTAAGTTGAATTCCAGGACTGCCAGTGGCACCACTGAGGTATCCTTGAGCAAGGTCCTCACACACTTCTACCTGTGTGCTGTGTTCCTGGCTGCATGCTGCTTCACTTGATGAAAATGTTAGATTCAGAGAAAAAAAATCACACATTTCACACAAAATTACACATTAATAACAACAGTTATGATTAATTAATAATATTAATAACATATATTATTATTATTATTAGAAATATTAGTTATGTTCACAATAAACAGTAGGAAACGAACTTAATTTTTTTTTTCATTTCAATAAAATTTTCATTTGAATGTAATAAAGAACAGCAGCTGGTCAATGGAGCCACACAGGGTTACATTCTGTTTGTGGCAGGTCTATCCAAAATGAAGATTTACACTTTAAATTTAAAACAATTTTTCTGGTACTATTCAACTAGTTCAGACATGGTTCAAATTTATGTTGTGTACATTCATGTACTGTGATGTAAGATTCTTCCCATATTACCTGCCCTTACTGGAGTAAATGAAGTGCCAAATTCTGCAAGACACCACTGACTACATTTAAATTCAGTCACATGTACATTTAATAATATAAAGAATTTAAACAAATACTGTTTAAAGTGCTGCCCATTGTGTCTGTACGCAGTAACCCTGTGGAATGCCAGGACACACAGTCCTCCCTCTGCTGTGACTCTGAATGGCAGGATTGACCAGTCAGATGGTTACTCACTCACACTGGGGCTTTTGTGTGAGCCAGGCATGCATCATGTGAGAGACCATTGTTCCTAACTGTGTGTGTGTGTGTGTATGTGTGTGTGTGTGTGTGTGTGTGTGTGTGGGTGTGTGTGTGTGTGTGTGTGTGTGTGTGTGTG
>JBBMFX010000080.1:21498356-21520717 GCA_037832545.1 Rhabdalestes septentrionalis | reverse complement strand
CGAAACCAAAGAAAAGCAGGTGAAGGGGTTCAGCGGGTCGTCGGAGGAGCACGAGCCTAGAGGGGAAAAACAAACAGGTCAACATCAAGCGAACAGGCAGGTGTTGAACAAAAAACAAACTTAAAGAAAAGCGGGATCGGCTGGGGTTTAAATAAGGGATCTAACGAGGGACAGGTGATCAGCGGAAGAAGAGACAGGTGAGAGAGGGTGGAGACGAAAAACGCTAAGGGACCGAAAGGAGGAAGGGACAAAAGTAAAGGGACGAACTAAACTAATACTCAGGGGACTGGGAACGGGAAGGCCGGACCGTGGATGGGGTGGTTGGCACAAGGATAAATATTCTAGATTCTGTGTTATTTCTAGGTTACTCTAACCCTGTTAAGGCAATTGAACAAAAATACTCATCCTTTTCATAAAAATGTAATGCTGTAAGTAGTCAATAATTAAGAGGTTAAGGATTAATGAACACTGACTTTATAATCAGTGAGCAGTGTGTTCAAAGTTACCTCAGTGGTGCCACTGGTCTTGGGATTCAAACCCACAAATAAGGGCAACTCCCAAACCACCATTCCACCACCTGCCCCCCAAACAGCCAGCTTTCAGCCAGGTTTAAACCCAGAACACCCAGTCTTCAGCCCAGCACACTAACCACACCACCATGGAGGGAAGAGTTTACATATATACTTGTGGTGGACAGAAAGTTGCTTATTACCTATACCTAAAATTGAAAATCCATGAAGTGGGAAAAAAAGTAGGAAAATTAAGTAAACAAAAGCATTTAAGAAGGATTTTGGATACAGTTCTAAAAGTGAAATCATTCAATTTTTTTCAGGTCAGAAGAGAAAATAAAGAAACGCCAAAACAATTTTGGGAATTATCATTTAAAACTCAGTTTACTACATTGCCCTTAAAGAAAATGTAAATCTAAATCCGTATCTGAACTATACAGTTTACACTGAAATCCCACAGTGCTACAATGTAAATACGGAAATCACCCCTGTATAGATAGTTCTGTAATTCTAGCACTGATGTTTTCTTTGGTATGTGCTGTTGTTTTCTTTGCAATAAGAAGGGTGAATTCAGTAATAAATTAGTTTAATCTTTTAGTAATAAAAATAAGGTAAAATATATGGGTAATCACCAATAAATTTTACAGTTCAATAATTTACTATTCATTGAGTTCATTGAGAAAGATTTACTGTTCAGGTGCTTCAGGTGGACTCATATTGTAGTGACCCACTGGTTAAAGCTGACACTGGATAGCGACTGAGCCTCTTTTAATTTAATTTACTGTAATAAAAAATACTGGGTTTTAAGAAGGACAAAATGAACAACAAGAGAAACACTCCAGATTCTCCACAGGGGAAATTCTTGTCTGCAGCTGCCACAGATGCTTCAAAGGGCAGCAGCCATTCAGCAGCAAAGAGGAAATAAATAACGTTCTTGGATTGGCTACTTTCAAACCTTCCACCTCTGAATACAGAGGGGTGCATCAAAGGACATCAGCTAATCAGCAGCAAGGAGAAAAAAATAGCGTTCTTATGTTGGCAACTTTCAAACCTCCCACAAGTTCAGCAAGTTTCAACATCCCAAGACCTACATTCTTTGTGTTTCTCTCCACTTTACCAAAAGAGTTATGAAGTTATATTTAATATGGAAATGTAGATGAATTTACATTGGTATTTATGTTGCAAAATTAGTAAACAATATTTTTCTTACAATTTGGCACTAAAATGCATGAAGAAATATAAATTGACACGAAAAAATCAAAAATGAAAAATTGCTGAAGTTTCCACGAACAATTCTTAGATAGGTTCTAAGAAAAAAAATTGCTGAATCCAAAACACTTTAATTTAAGTTTAAACTTAGCTTAATACATTATGAAAATGTAAGGGTAAATATACATGCTGAAGAGTTCACACTACAAAATCGTCTCCTGCAATTAATTAATGCAAGCATGTTTCCTGTGGTATGCACTGCCATGGTAAATACAGAAATAATTTAATCACATTTTTAGTTATAAATATTAATTAAAATGTAATCACTTATAATTTTTACAGTTGAATAATTTACTGTTCTTCAGGCACATCTTATTCAGGCGGTTCAGGAGAATTGGTATTGTATTGACTCGCTGGTTAAAGCAAACACTGGACCAAGACATTTCTGACTTGCTCATTAACAACTCCAGTAGCATTTCTATTCATTCAACCTTCTCCTGGAGCGTCAAGGTGATTGGGCTTTTAGAAAAACTAAACAAAAAAAGTGGAACAAGAAGGCAGGAGCCATTAAGGAAATTTAGCTGAATATTTTTTGTCACATAATTAGTAAATTACATTTTTCTTAATAATTTTGAATTTCAATGCATTAAAAACACACTGCCACAAAAAAGCAAAAACAAAAGATAATATTTAAGGTTTCCACATTATTGTGTGGAATTCCACATACAATTATCAGTTACTGTGTTACACTGATTCCTCGATTCCTCATCTGCGTATAAGTGTAGGTACTACATTTCACTCATTCCATTTTCATATAGACTTTAATTGTAGTTAACCAGAAGGTCTTATTGCTTTTAATCTTTTTCTTTAAATGTATTACTGTATCATCTAATTAATATCAGTGAGAAATGATGCAGGCTAAGACTACACTCGCTTTGTGCAAAATAATCCATCTGTACACACCATCTGTACATTTTTTAAACATTCACTGAGGTGGCTCAATACTTCTGAATAAGATTTACAGTGATGGAGTTCTTATGCTGTAATGTAAATGCCAGGGAAGGCCACAGGTAGGCCATAGGCTTTGTATGGTAGTAGGAATTCAAGATGGGCAATGGTGTAAGTCGTCAATAAATGAAAGGTTAAATTATTAAAAGGAGAAAAAAATCTTTGTGTATGCTTTTGCCATTCAGTGCCTACAGTTGAAAAAATTAAAAAGAAAAAAATGAACAGATCTGCCATCAAGCAGCAAGCATTTCAAATAACAGCTCCTGTGAGGTGGTTTTCAGAGCTTTCACTGGTGTAAACATTTGGACTACAGTCACCATAGTCACAGTTATGCCACATTTTATTGAAACTACTCTTATTGGAAAATCAGTAGAATTCCCCCTGTAGCGAAAAAAGGCACGTTCCACATTTTAAACACAATATGAATTTTAATTTTCACCCAGCTTGATTCCTTCTGTTTGCTGACATTCAGAACTGTGCCTCAGAAAATGCAAGAGCTAAATTCCTGTAAAATGAAGGTGGCTGAACAGTGGGGACTTAAGCCCGGTAAAAATGTCTTAATAAACTTCCTCTTAGTTCTGCAAAGCAGTTCCCAAAACAAAGGCTTCTATTGTGAGGCTTGCTTATTTTTTTGAATGTTTATTAATTAATTAATTTATATATTTATTTACCTGTTTATTTTAGCTTAGCGATGGTAAAGCTCTCATTTACAGCTATTTAATATCACAGTGTTACGAAAGATCCCTCAGTCATCACAAATTAGTGTAATTCACTTGAAATTAGTTTAATGAGACTAAGATTTATTTTACGTGGAGGCTAAACTGATGGTCTGTATCTTTGCTTTAAAAATGTTTGATTGGCTTGTTTAAGATCATTTGCAGTTGAAAAGACCTTGCAAAATGCTCCGAACAGCAGAGGGTTAATCACTCTGTTGCTCTACATTCCTCTAAACTAATCTCATTAAGATGCTTGCTGGTCTGGACCTGTTATGGGAAGTAGGGGGTGATTGGGTTGGGGGGCGGCTAACACTTTACATAAGAGTACATGCAAGTAAAGTGCTATATACTCATTTCGTCATTAGCATATGTGTTGTAATAAAGAAGCTGTAATAGTGTTTAACAGAAAGGTTTTTATCAATCTTGCAGCACTAAAACCAATAATGCAGGTGTTCATTCATCACCACAGGTGTTAATTCAACACTGAGGATTTTGCCATGCAGTCAAAGCTTGCAGACAGGCACATGGACACATGGACAGGCAGACACTGATTCCACTGGATTTTTAGCCTCTTATGTCTTAAAGACATTCTGAAGGAGTTAAGCAGTTGATCCACCATCAGCCTACATCACCTCTAAGTAAACAGAACATAGTGTGTTGTTACAACTTTGAAGCATGCTTTCCTGGAACACATTTCAGAGTTCTAAGGAGAGAAACTCTGCAGTGCCTCCATTTGGTGACCCCTGGTTTGACATGGCTCATTTAGCAACCCCCGCCTCCCAACTATTTCTGCACCTGTTCTATGCAATAGAGTCTAGAAGACCATTTTTAGACTGTGACTGCAGCTAGAGTAACCTTGAATGACAGGGCCTCATTATCCTTTCCTCAATCACATTTTCTCACACACCTGCATATTCGGCCTCTTTCCCATATCATGCTGTTAGAAATAATGGTAAAATAGGTTCCTTGGTGAAATCTTGTTGAAATTCATGTAAAACCTTTATGTATACTAATCATTTTTCAAAACCAAGCAATTAGATGTTGAATGTGCTGTCTTATAGGAATTTTGCAACAATTTTTTTGAGATGTTGTTGTCTTGAAATAAGAACATACTAGCCTTCACCCTCTCAGCTTAGTGACATTGTACAATGTAGGCTAGTGGTGAGAATTAACTAAATAATAGGGACAAATCAGAAAAAAATAACCTTGTATTTATACTAGCAGTCACTTTCTGAAGTCAAATGCTGAACCCCACATCAACTGCATGGACAAAAAGGATTAGGAAGCCTGACCATTACATCAACAGGGACTGTAGTGAAGTGAAGTGACCATTTGTCATACGTGAACACAAACCGCAAAACACAGCACAGCACAACATTCTTCCTCTGCATTTAAATTCACCATGTGAAACAGTGGGCAGCCGCAAACACAGTGCCTGCGGAGCAGAGTGTGGGGACAGTAACTTGCTCACAGGTACTACATAGACTTCAATACCGTCCCACTTTGCAGCTATAAAAGCTTCCTCTTGGAAGACTTTGCAAAAGTTTTGTTTCTGTAAGAATATGTGGCCATTCATTCTATAGAGCATTCTAAGAGATCAGGCACTGATGTTGGACGAGAAGGCCTGGCCCACAACCTCCTTTCCAGTTCTTCCTAAAGGTGTGGGATGGGGTTAGGACTCTGTGGACCAGTCAAGATCTTCAACACAGAACTGATCCACCCATGTCTTTATGGAGCTTGCTTTGTGCACTAGAGCATGGAAAAGGGCCTTCCCCAAACCGTGAAATACAGGTGAATCCCAATAATTTTGTCCATACCATTATACAGTGATGTTTATATATTTTTTCAAGATATGCTTTATATCAAGAATGCTATGGAAAATGTGTATTTGTATGAACCATATGTTGTGGTTATTGTGTGGCTGTCTATTTCAGAACAAAGAGCTTTGAATTCCACTTGCCCACACAAGGCAGTTGGAGAAAAAAGTTCACAAGATTGAAGCCTAAACAGGCCAACTATTGATGTCTGTATGCCCTAACAAAGACCAAGTGTTTTCTCCAGGATTCTAGCTGTCAGAATGCATATTTAGCCCACTCCATATGGTCACAGAGCGCTAGGAGGACAGATACATCCCTCTGATAAAATAAAATAAATTCTGCAAGTAGGCTTTAAAGAATATAACACAGATGATATGGGAGTGCTCTTTTCTGGCAAACTAAAGGTAAAGGTAAAATATTAGGATCTGTAACGCTGAAGTCATAAGTGAGGAAGAAACAACTTTGATGTATGCTTAAATTGCTTTTGTTTTTGAAACCTTGAGCAATGGCTTGGTTTGATGTAACAGCTAAAACATTTGGATTTCCCACTATTGATCTGTTTGTGAAGGTAAGAAGCTCTTCAGAAATATCAGAAATATGATATGGCTTTTATCACTGTGGTTAAATGAAGTTTTATGTTGCTGGATGAACACATTTTATTTGTCATCTTTATATACCTAACTAATGATGAGTCTCAGAGGAACTTAATGAGAAGTAATTACTTTCATCACCAGTTTTATTAGTAATGTCTTGCATGTGGGACCTTTCATCCTAGCTTGTATTTTTTTTCTTGATATTTCACACCACTATCCCTTTAACATCGGGTTTTCAATGTTCTATACTTCATCCTTTAGAATTCATATGACTTTTAACCACATGGCTTAAATCTCTCTAAAAAACATTTATTTGGAAATTTTAATAAAGGCAATTGTTATAAGCCTATTGTTGTAGCAGTGGGTGGTCTGGCCAGTGGCTAAGCTGTCTTATGTTGCCCTGCCCTCTGTTCAAATACATGTTTTAGCAAATTTGATGCATGGGCCAGCTGGTGGTTAGGGAGTTCAGCCTGCATTCTGAATTGTGGCTTTGAATCCCAAGACAGCTAGTGATCCCTCTGAAGTACACTTGAGCAGACAAGGACTGGGACAAAAAACGGCCCTGGCTATTGGGGTAGAATGGCCCACTACATGCAATTATGCAAACCACCCATCTTCGCACTCCCATGATTGTGTACCAACAAAGTATTATTAAACTAATTTGTAATTTGTATTTAATACGTTGTAATTTACCTGGTCCAAACAAATGCAGCTGAATATTTTAATGAATATTTGGGAAAAAAAGAGAGAGGAAAATTTGAGAGAGAGAGAGAGAGAGAGAGAGAGAGAGAGAGAGAGAGAGAGAGAGAGAGAGAGAGAGAGAGAGAGAGAGAGAGATTTTAAAAAGTGTGGATGTCTTTCATGTATTTATATTGTTCATGAATACAGATAAGCTGCCTCTAACACCAAGCCCCAAACATTCCCTTCTACTTACACCACAACTAATTATAGATAATGCTGTCTCACTGTGAAAGTTCTCACTTTCAATACGATGATTTAGTTCAGCATAGAAGACATAAAATACCTAACTTTAATGTCTATTGTTTTAGCAAGTGTACAAAATGTGTCATAAATAGCCATTCTCCTAGTGGTAACACTGATGATATTATTAGCTTATTTTACTGGTATTTATAAATGTCAAATTAGAGCTGCCATACAACAATGGTTTTATTAGTGTGTTATCACCATAATTTTTATAACACCACATAACCATAACAGCCCAACATATCACCATAACACCACAACATAACAGCAAGTTTAATTACCACCGTTGGCACAGATTAACCAATTGTGGTTACTTGGTTCCTTTCTCATAACTTGTACTGAAATCAGTCCAGCTTACCACAGGTTCACAGCCACCACCACCATCATCATCAGCTGATGAAGGCCCTGCAGCAAAAATGTCTGTAATTTTAGCACATTTGCCAGTGTCTGCCTGAATGGTTCATTTGATTTTCTCTCACAGTTTCTCTGTGCTTCTTCGTTTTCTCTCCATCTCATCCACTGACACTGCACGCTGGCACAGAGCCAAAAGTGCAAGCCCCGTGTTAGTAAAGAAAAGAGACAATGAGCCACAGATGAGTGTTTTATGGTCCGAAGGTCAGGAAACAAACTCAGGCACAGGGACCAAAGTGAAAAGGGGTGGTGTTTAAAAAGTTGACTGAGCCACCCTGGTGTCAACTGGGCCACTGATCTATAAATGTTATTGGCCTGTCACACCAATAAATAAACAAATGAATAAATAAATAGACGGTCCAAATAGCACGTCAGCCCACCGGGAAAATGCCTGGTGGTCAGTCCAACCCTTCCCTTGGGCAAGGTACCGTGCCCTTTGGATGCTGTGTTCCTGGCTGCCCACTGTTTTAGCTGGTGGGTTAAATACAGAGGAAGAATTTTGTGATGTTCACATTGTGTTATGTGGTGGGTTCACATATGACAGAATGGTCACTTTACTTAAAAGCTCCAAGAATGCTATTGCGCTAGTAAATGACAGTTTGCTTTAGCATGCCTACAAAATGTGCAGACTTACTTGAAAATATGATGATGTCTAAATGAAAATAAGGTTGTACTGTAGACAGTTTCCTCCTCTCTTGTATGCATAATGATTAACTAAAAGTCATTCTCTCTTGACTCTCCTAGCATTGCATAAAGTATATGTACATTCAGTCAAAAACGGCAGTTGTGCACAAGAATCTGGTGTCCATGGACAAAGGACATTTTCTTGATTCTCACTGTGAAAATAAGTGTGTATAGTATATATTTATATTCCATAAAGGGAAGCCCATTTTAATGCATAGTTCCTTATTGCCTTAATACAAAAATTAAACATAAAATGTGAACTGTGCAGAAGTTACAATTGAACATTTTGTTTAGATATTTTCAAATAAAAATAAGTGTGATTCCTGTAGAGAAGACTCAAAACAAGACAGTATGCTTAAAATTTTTTGGCTAAATTGAAACCTTAATAAGAAATCTCCTCTTACAAATATACACAATTTCTCTACTTAATGACTTACGATTGATAAATAATTCATTTTAAATTACACCATACTTTTGCTACCAGGGTTAATTTTCCCTAAGCTAGCATTGTGCTATATTTTGCAGGCAGGAAGTGATGGGGAAAGTATTGGAAATTGCCCTTTCTCTCAGAGGCTCTTTATGATCCTTTGGCTAAAGGGAGTCATCTTCAACGTCACCACTGTTGATCTCAAGAGGTAATTTCACGACTGACAAAAACCTGCCATTTCATGAACAAAATGGACACTTCTGCTTACTAGTATTAGATGATTTCATTATTAATGGAGATTTGTTAGTGAGAGCTGGGTAGTGCCTTTGTGAAATGTTGAAGTGTGTTACAGGAAACCAGCTGACCTGCAGGACCTTGCTCCTGGCACCAACCCGCCGTTTATGACCTTCAATGGTGAAGTACTGGTAGATGTGAACAAGATTGAGGAATTTCTAGAGGAAAGGCTTGTGCCACCAAGGTACAGGTCTAGATAGTATGTTCTGTTGTTCATCCCAGTTTTTTGCTACAGTGCAGTTCTCATGTTTTACATGATTCTGATTGACCTTACACATTTGCTTCTTAAGGTACCCAAAGTTGGCAGCCAAGCACCCAGAGTCAAACACAGCAGGAATAGATGTATTTGCCAAGTTCTCTGCCTATATCAAGAACCCTCGCAAAGAAGCAAATGATGGTATAAAAAAGCCATTCATTTATAATGTTTGGTTGATTTTTTAAACTGAGGAGACTGGGGTATATTTTGTCTTTATCATTATGTGCATTTTTTAGGCTTGGAGAAGGCTCTTTTGAAATCTCTGAAAAGACTTGATGAGTATTTGCAGTCTCCATTGCCAGAAGAGATTGATGTCAACAGCACGGATGACCCAGGGCCATCCACACGCAGCTTTCTCGATGGACCAGACCTGACTCTGGCTGACTGCAACTTGCTTCCAAAACTACACATCATCAAGGTTGTAATCTTATGTTCAATTGTTACACCTAGACTTACCACAAGCAGAATACTAACTTCTCATCCGATGAGTTTAGGCAAATCCATATTGAAAATGTTTTTACTGAGAAATGCCATGGGCTTTATGAAAGTTCAACCTATGCAGCTATAAAATGTTTAGAGGGCAGGAGTAGGTAATGCTTGTTTATTTGAGCTCGAGCTGTTCTGTCGATGCTTAGGAACCAAGATAATTTAGCCACTTTAGGTTTGTAATTTAATAGCAGCATGTAATGGACAATTTATGTTCACTGGAGTTACTATTGTGCTTAACTCGCAATTACATGAGTGCAGTTTCAACTGTTCACAATCACAATAATCAGTTATCTTCTGTATTTGCATAATTTATTTTGTATTAATAGTTCATCTCATCTGAGATATTAACAGCGCAGTCACTGTACTGTTATTCTTTTCTTTTAGATTGTTGCAAAGAAATATAGAGGTTTCAAGATTCCAGCTGAGATGGAAGGGATTTGGCGATACATGAATGCCGCCTACCAGAGAGAAGAGTTCATCAACACCTGCCCTGCAGAACGAGAGATTGAGTTTGCCTATCTGGATGTTGCCAAAAAGATCAAATAAATTTAGCAAAAATTCAAACACACAAATTCAAATGCCAAAAAGTGTTCTTTAGAGCAATACAATAGCAAAACTTTTCCCCAAAGAACATTTTAATGGACATTGTGTGTAGTTTCTACCTTAGATTTTCCTAGGACATTATTTCCAAGCTAAGACCCATTTAAGGACCTTTATTTTTGAGAGTGCAGTTTAGACTACTATGTTGGTTTGTATGAATGTGTCTGTGAGTGAGAATGGGAGATAGAAAGAATATGAAAGAGTGCACTCACTGGAGGAGCTGCATTGTTTAAACACTGTGTTGCCCATTCTAAATGGTTTATCAGTTTTTGTTAGACTTTTATTTTTTTAATATATCTTTTGCTCAAATCAACTGCAGGCCAAGGAAGAAAAAATAATTGGTTTGGAGATCGGCAGCAGGGTTTTCTAATTCATACCCCAGGTGACCCACCGTACTTCACAGTTTCAACCATTACCTGCCCCAACACAACTGAAGAAGCTTAGGAAAGTTTCCATAGTAAGTTAATATTAATGTGATGGGAGTGTTAAACGAAGGAATACCTGAGGTTGTGCAGTGCTGTTCAACTGTCCAGGAATAGGATTAGGAAATTCTGTTATACTTGTTCGGGATTGGTTAAGTGTCAATCATTTTGTTCTTTTTGTTCCACCATACTTTTAAAAGTACCATGCCTTGATCTCTGTACAAACATGTTCTCAGAATCAGTATCTTTAGCCAAATTATCTATTTGTCTCATTATTTCTTATGTGCTTTAGTATTATCCTTGAATCTAGAAAAAAGCGCAAAAGGAGATACACCAGCAAGCCACTTCAAGTACACTTACCTTCAGCTGCTCCTCGCAACATTTTGGTGCAGTTTAAGATTTATAATAGACTCTTGTCAGTCTGTTGCTCTCTGTCATTTATTGGCCCTCTTTAATTGTTTATCAATTGTCAGGACCCCCACAGGAGTGTGTTAACAGTATAACTGTTGCGCTGACAATCATCTATTTGCTCACTGGTGGTCCTGTGGGGAGTCCTGAACATTGAAGGACACAATAAAAGGGATTGTCATATGATGCAGAGTTGAACTACAGCAATTTACAAAATGCACTTATGCATTTATATGTTCAGTGGAGCTGTGTGTATATACAACATAGGTGTACCTCATACAGTGGCTTTCCAGTGTATGACACCAAGGTTATGCCTGCAGTTAATCATAAATATAGTCATCATACAGTAGTCATATATGTTTTGTACTTGTTTTTACATTTTACATTTCAAAATTGTGTTTTACTTTAATGCAATCACTCCTGTTTGATTTTCTTTAATGATCTTTTTTATTAAGGCGACATCTCTTGCATGTAATTGTTCTTCTGAAAATTGATTATTTCTTCTGTATTTTTTGTCCATTAAATCTGAAAAAAATTGTACGTTTGGATCTTTTTGCATTCATTTCTCATTGAACAATTCTGTCTTTATGTTTAAACATATGAGTCTGACTGACTGAAATCATATTGGAAATCTATATTCATTTAATACCCTCTTAACATGATCATTTGAGCTTTTCTTGGAATTCCTTTTCCATTTTACCCTCATTCATTTTTGTAGCCTGTATAAAAATTATTGAAGGAGACAGGGAGACTGGGAGACAGGACAAAGAGGGGAAGAAAGGTCGGCAGACACACTGGGTCCAGATCTCTCATCATTCCTCGACTTATCCACTTGATTTTCCTTTTTTTCCCAACTGGCTCTCCCATAGACTTGGAGAACCTTGTTAACTGGTTGTCAAGGAAATGGCGTTAGCAGCCCTCTGAACAATCAAATCACCATTAAAGCCATAATATCAACAGCCTGGCTTTATGGGTTACTAAATATACTTTGTCACCACAGAGACGTCTACAGAGAGAATTTGGGCTGAAGCTTGGGCAAACATTTAGAAAATATAAAAAGACCTGAACTGGAGGAAAAGAGCAAACTCTGTATCAACAAGACATACCTGAGCTCTGTGAACCTGTGGCATCTCCATGTTCCTCTATTACTTCACAATGATCACGAGGAGAGATGTACAAAAATAACATTTTCTTTATTGTCAGAGATTTTGTTTTTTGCATGCTTGTAAAATATTTTATTGAATGTCATAGAGCGGTCACTTGTGGGGGTGGATGTTAACAGGTCTTCGTGCAATCAGGATACACACGTCAGGGGAGGTCAAGGGGTAAGTCTTGTTACTGATGCGTCAGTGAGAAACACCCTTAAAGCTGCTTGCTTGTGAACATGTAGACATGGGGTTATGTCAGACAGAACAGAAGGTGTGGACATCGGTGAAGCTTTAATTCTGAGAGCAGTATTTCCAGAAGCAAACTGTAAAAAAAATAGTATTGTATTAAAAAAATTAGATATGTGCATAATATTAGTTGGAAATAAAATCAGATATATTTCTGATGTAGAACAAATTGTTAACACTGTCGTCCACAGTGTATTCAATGTTCTCTCACCTCTTTTATTGCTTTTCTTAGGAACAGAAGTCAAGGACTTTTTGAAAGTCTTTCCATTTATTATTTTTGAGTCAGCTTGGTCCGTGCTGGTCCTTGGCGAAGTGCCGCTGCTAGCCACAGATGACACAGTAGTTGACTTTGTGTTTCCCTCGGTCACTACCTGAAAAAACAGCAGTGAATCTGAACAATTGCCTTCAGGAAAATTGTGATTAATAATAGAATGGTGTGCTCCAGTTGGTGAGAATAATTCATTTGACATACCTTTTTACTCTTCTTTCCTAAACCTCGGCCATTACTAGTACCTTGAAATAGATCATAAAGGGTTGTTATGGTTTAGTACCAGAAGAAAGCAATAGGCAAGTCACTGAAGACACTCCAGTGTTTTCTTGTAATTGTTTATTTATCAACACATTTTTAATACAATAATGTTTTTAAAAGGTAGGTGTATAAGACACCTGCTATTTTACCATAAATTTGTAGCCTTTTCAAGCTCCCCCTTCCTTACCTCTCGTTACAATAGTGATGTGGCTGCTCAGTGTGCTATTCATTGACCTATGAAGCACCTCCAGAGCGCTTAAAATCTTCATAAGCTTCTCTTGTCTATCAGTGCTGCTGGTGGACAAACTCATCTTTGACCTGTTGGTTGCTAGCACAATCTTCCTTTGTTTGTTTGCATCAGTAGTCGCTGGTGTTAGCTTAAGTTCTTTGTAAAGCCCATTTCCTTCTGTTGTGGCATGCTCTTTTTTTTCAGGGTCATCTTTTGCAATGTCTGTCTTCAGGTGCCTTTCCAAAAGGTTAGGTGATGGCACCATCTTCTCTACTTCTTCAGAATCACTGCTTTCTGAAGCAAATTTTACATGTCTACTATTGTCCAAAGAATGTGGACTACTTGTGGTTTTGTTTAATCTATGTAGGATTTCTTTTGTTTTTTCATGCGCATTAGAATATGTCGTCATTGATCTTGCCATGAGTATTTTAAAAAGACTGCCTGTTGCTGTCATCTCCCGAATATCTGGGCCATTTGTCCAAGGATCTGGTGGTTTTTGGTCACCTTTGGTGGAAAAAAATGAGACACTTCCATTAGTCACAGAACATCAAACAACACTTTTAGGATTTGTTAAAAAGTGTCATATTGTGTTGTACCTAACTAAAGATTATTTTACATTTTGTATTTGCAGTTTTGTTAGTGGAGCTTAATCCATTTACAATGCAAAGTAAAAGAAGACCCAAGACCTAGTACAGGGGGAGAGCAGAATCCTGAAATGGTTAGAAGGAACTTTTGACCCTTTTCTATTTCAGAAGTAGACAGAGACAAACTGTTTGCTTGTAGTCATACACATAATTTGTTCCCACTTGCTGAAAGTGGCTATGCGGGAGTTGCTAGGGGACACGGAAAGACAAGACCTGATGGCGTCACAGGCAAGTTTGTGGTCAAGAATCACATCATTAAATCACATCAAGCCATCACATCATTAAAAGCTCCCAGAGGAGCACTCGTAACGAGTGAGGAATACAAACTATGGTCATCAAGTGCATAATATCACAAATGTACATTCTCTGTCATTTAGTCTAGAGAGCTTTTGTAAAAAAATAATTAATGCCTTTTTCCACATCAGTTAGCTTGTTTTGTGTAAAGATTGTTTCCAGTTCTGGAAAGTGAAATGACTTGATGAGTAGCGCCTGTGGTTCTTCTTGAAAACTATTTGGAATATTTCATTTATTGTAGCATATATAGAGGAATAGCCTTGAATACACTAAACTAATCCTTAACATGATTAGTTTAGTATATGAGAACTTCATATTCTGGAAAACCTTTTCCACAAATAGCAGATACATAAAAAGATTAGTGCAAGCAGTCACTTTCCAATGAATCATTCACCAAAGATGCATATACATTTTTGACTTACCTCTGGTTAAAGATACCTGAAGAAGATCTGGTACCTCTGAAACATGTGGTGCAGCATCCATAGCTGGAGCTGACAGCAACAATGTTACCACCATCATGAACTTCAACATCTCTCCCTTCTGCATGTTTGCGTCGTCTAGATGCGGTTGCAGATCTAACTTCAACTTCAGTCCTTGAGGTTCCTTACAGCAAGTTAAATGCTGTCTAAAGAGTCAAATTTTTTATAGATACTACTTCCTAATGTCTGCTGGTGTGATATTCACACACACACTTGCCACACTTGTTACTCTGATGCGCCCCTACAATGAGAAGGCTTGTCGTGTTTGTGATAGCTTTTACTGACTGTTACATCTGTGTTGTTCTTCACCATCTCTATCATCACACAGGCTCCATCAGGCACTTTAAACTAGACTCGGCATGGGTGTGGAGTTCACACCCGCCTCAACACTGGCCAATCCAGGCTTACGCCCCTCCCCGCCATGACTGGGTGTCGATGTGACATTTAGGGCTGTGTTTGGCATTGGGGCCCTCCATTGTAAAGAAGGCAGCAGGCAACGGGCCCTTCTGCGTCAGAGGGCCTTTCTCCTTCAGCCCCTGTGCAAACACATTAAGAAGTGCCTTATCATTGCTTGTACAGCAGGGCGTCTGGCCACTCGGTCCTCCACCTTCAAACAGACAGTCAAATTCAAACAATGTTTGATGCATGTGTCCGTGCAAATAAATTGTATCCATCCATCCATCTGATTGCATTTGCATTGACCAAAACACATCCAAACAGAGAAAAATTGGTCATTCCACACTAATTTACATACCCTGGAAGGCCCTATAATTAATTTACATAAAAACATTTCAACACATTTTTCCATTGGGAGGCTCTAAAATGATATATGTTAATATAAAGATTCAGCTTTTTTTATACTAAGATTTATTTTTGATACTAAGAATTTTTTATAATTTGGAATTTTCTTAAGTTTATTCTTGGCTCAATTTACTGAAATTTCTTTCAGGTCTTACTCAACAAATACTTCTACATTGGGCTTCAAAATCTTTAAAATTAATTTTGTCATTAAATCTTAATTTCAAATAGTCTCCTTCTGAAGTGGTCATTCGATGTGCCACAATGTGGTACACAAAGAGCCTGTGAAGTGATCTTGGGAGTGGAGTCATATGTGAGAAGTTCTGGAGGTTAAGAATCAGACTAGCTGCAGAGTTCTGGCTGCTCTGTGGAAGAGGGGTCTGTCAGAAAGCATGTAAGGAGGGAACTCTTTAGATGAATGAAGCTTGTGAAGAAGAAGTTGAGCATCCTTGTCAGAAAGGGCAGAATTCTTTTATACTGCACCTACAAGCATGCATATGAATTCTAGTGAACCTAAGTATTGTCCGGGTTGAAATTAAGAACCCTCCACAATAATTGGCAAACTTGGTAAAAATGAATTAAAATGTAGCCCTTAATAAGAGCCAATATTGGATGTTAATTGTTTACACTGATCATCATTCACTTTGCAGTTTCTCTAATTTATCATTAATTTAAAATGTGTGTAATTGAAAAGAATGCATTCAAATATAAGCTACACAATTAAAACAATAACTGATTAAAAACACATGCACTTTAAGCACCACCTTGAAATATTCTTACATTTTCAGCTGGAAAACAAAGCAAATAAACTTTGGAAGAGAATAAGAGGTCTTTTCTTTTGTACAGAGGAAAATGCACAAGCCTGTCCAGAAGAAGAACAGTTACATTTTAGTCAAAACTAAGAAATAGGCCCAAGTCCGTAACAGAATCACAGTTAACATAATAGGGACTATAACCCATTGCTTTACAAAGGTTAAAGTTAGTTCATTCCACAAATTGTTTCCACATATATTTTTCTTTTAATTAAACCTTAATATTTGTCAGACACAAACATGGAAGGAGTTCTGGTTGTAGTGTGTTGTCATCTTAAATTTAGTCACAAAACTATCACATCAACTTTACCATTTATGTAGTTGCTTGATGCTATTTTACCTGAAATCAAATTGAGCAAGACATCTACAGTGTTTTTCCTAAAACCAAAACCGGTTAGTCTTATGTCTGAAACATGAACCTGTGTCTTAAGATGCACTTTCCAGTTATGTTTAATTAAAATGTACCAAAGCACATCTGGAAACAGGCCTCCAAAAAAACTGTGTTGGGAAAACACATATCAAGGGATATGACAACACTTTTGTTTTATAAAATATATTCACATAAAATCTTTGCTCTTGACTTGGAATCAACTCTTCATCTTCATCGCCATAATTTATATGAGATTACACTGTTTTCTGCATTAACCATTTTATGCTTAACCCATTAAACATAATTACTATTATACATAATATTGTACTTTGTGTATATATTTGTCGTTTGATGACAGCAGGTTTTTTCTTTTGGCACTTCTAAACGTTTGGTTGACATACAGATGGTGTCTAAATGTAGTTTTGCTGTCTTATGAATCCAGGATGTAGTTTGGACTGCCTGTTACCACACAGTTAGGCCTTATGAAAGTAAAACATCCATTACAATTTTGTAAATGGGAACTGCTCAAAACAATAATTGTGGTATGTTGTTTAATAAGAGAAGTATTAGAACAAATTAAAAAGAGCTTCTAAAAAACCTAGAATAAAAGAATGATCCGCACCATGAGTAACTACTCTGCTAAAAGCAAGGTACTTCAGAGAGGGGTTCAAAATTGTTCAAATACATGGGTGAGAAAGTGAGTGCAGCGAGTGCAGGTCTTGTGTTTGTGTGTGTGTGTGTGTGTGTTGTGGTCAGTGATACAGGAAGTCTCCGTCTCTATTTGTCTGGCTCTCTGATGTCAGGAGCGGAGGAGGTGGAATCTGGGCTGAAGACGGCAAAAGAGACAGAGGGATGAATGGAGGTTTTGAAAGCCAGTTGCTGGGAAGGCAGGACTTCATCTGCGAGTATTTAGCAATTTATTCTGTATACTTAAATACTGACTCATGGTCTGCAGTGTGGATGTGTGTAAGTGTGTGAGAGTGTGCTCCTGTGTGTGAGTGTTTAAAAAGCTTTTGAGACACTCTTCAAAATTCACCATAAGCATTCAGGTGAAATCTTATCCAGCTTTATCAATTCCACTGTCCACACTGATGCTTTGACTTTTGTCAAGAGGCAACTGCATCCCAGAAAATGGAGGTTAACTTTCAATTAAGCAGACATTGGACTTTGTGTTAAGCATTTAGTAAGTACAATGAAGTGCTAAGACTCCGGTTTCTCCTACAATCCAAAGAAATGCTTGTAAGGTGAATTGGGGATTCTAAATTGAACGTGTGTGTATCCTGCATGATTCCATGTCTCGGGATAGGCTCTGGGTCCACATGACCCTAGTAATATAGAGTTACAGAAAAAAATGAAATGTTCCACTCAAACAATTTGTTTGCTCTGATTAAATCTGTTACATCTTTACCACAGTTTCAGACTAGTTTTAGATTGTGTTTTCTGGTATGATGATAGTTCTAATGATATTTAAGATAGCATTTGCAATGTTCTTGAACCACACTTACCCAGTGGTTCTATTCTGAAGAAATGTCTCATAAACCTCACACAGCTTTTAACTTGATGTTTTTTACTTTGTTTTAAAAACTGCACAGAGTGCCCGATACAGCACTGTAAACTTTAAAGTAGATTTCTAGTGAATAATAGGAAGGTGAAATTTATATTTCACCCTTTCCACACCCCCCCACACTCACACAGACCACTTCCACCCACCACAGCACTAACACACACCCCTTCCACACACACCACACACCCACACTCACACCCTTTAGTTTGTATACCACAGTCAGACCAAAGTTTTCTTTTTAATCAGATTGTTTTTTTTTATGATAAACACATCTCAAATTTTCAGTGTGAGGTAATATAAAATATTGCTATTTTTATTTTCATTGGTTAACTCCTCATGATGTTTTGTCACAATATAAAGAAAAGTAAGTATGTAAAAAAATAAGAGTTTTTTTTCTGAGAACAAAGATTTATTCATATTATTATTAGGGCTGGGCACGTTAATGCATTATTTTTTTTAATTTGACAAAATTGTATCATGTTTAAAAAAAATTCTTTTATTTTGATAGTTTATTGCTTTCACCAATGTAATGTGAGCACTGTAAGCATGGGCAGATTGGGACAAAAAATGACCCTGGCATTAGAGGGTAGAATGGCCCACCACATACAATAATGCACACCACCCATCTTTCTGATCCTATGAATGTGTATACCAAGAAAGTAGTATTCAATAACAGTAGTATTAAAAAAAGTAGTAATCAATCAATTGTGCAGCCAAATCTTTTAATAAACAAGTTCCGGTTTCCCCAACAAGTCTCTTAATTTTTGTATTTAATCTTAGTGACAGTTTGCACTAACATTTTGTGCTAGTTCTGGTAATTATTTTCTGGTTTTTTTTTTCTTTTTTTCACACCTGTGTGTAGACCTGGGGCATGGCTCCTTTGTTCACACTTCAGACAAACCTGTCTGGAGATGAGGGTGTCGAGCCAGAAGGGAGCATCATTGCCAGAGAAGGAGAAGATACAGATCATCTCTCCCTTAATAATAGTAAATGTACAATTTCTCAATAACAAGATGGATGAGCTAGCAGTGCTAGCACGCTTCTAGACTGAATTCCGACAGTGTAGCATCATGATGCTAATGTAGAGCTGGCTAACACCACTAACACCTGACACAAGTGTGGCACTGCCTGGATTCCAGCTGCTATAGAAGGACAGGACGAGTGAGACCAGTTGGAAGAATGGAGTGGGACTGGCAGTGTTTGTTAACGACAGATGGTGTAACCCTGGACACATCACTGTAAAAGTACAACATTGCAACAGAGACTTTGAACTGTCAGCATGTGACCATACTACTTCCCCAAGGGAATTCTCACTTGTTGTTTTGATACCAGCGTATGTGGTTTATGATTGGTCAGTAGATTTGACTGCACATGTACAGACCATTCCCTTTCCGAGCATCCGCATGGAAGGATGCAGAGCAGGCTGGGTCTCTGCAGTGAATATTGACGACAACATTGTACAGAAATTAGCTAACATTTGTCAAAACCGTAGCTAGGTTTATCGCTTAAAAAAAATTGTTAAGGGGGGCTGGAAAGTTATTAGAAATGGTGACAAAGTCGCTAAGTTTGCAACACTGTTTGGTGTCCTCTTAATGCTTTCTCTCCATCTCATCTACAAACTGGCACAGAGCCAAAAGTGGTAGGTGTTTAAAGATCTGGTTGGGCCAGCCCCGTGTCAGTAAAGACAAGAACCAACGGGCCGCAGAGGAGTGTTTCGGGGGCAGGTGGTCTGGAAGTAAACTCTTGTGCTGACATTTTAGGTGAATGTATTACACAGGCACAGGGACCAAAGTGAAAATGGTGGAGTTGATTGGTCCAGCCCAGTGTCGGTTGGGCCGCCAATCTGTGAGTCTTATGGGCTGGATAGACCAATAAATAAATGAAGAATGGGTCTGCCCAAATAGCACATCGCCCATCAGGAAAATGCCTGATATGCCAGATATTCATTCTGACCCTGGCTGTACATATGCATCAATGTAATAACTGAATAGGTCAAGAGAATGAACGGATCACTAAAATCATCTTTACAGAACCATCCTGCTGGTGGTCTAGTGGTTAGGTTTCTCGCCCTGTATTTAGAATGTCGAGGGTTCAGATCCAAAGACTATATCAGTGTCACTTCTGGGGTATCCTTGACAGGGTTGCTGCGGGGTTGTTAAAGGTAGTAAAATGTAATAAATGAAATTAGCCCAAATTAAGGCCCTTAAAATATAGTAAAAGGTAGTAAGCGCAGTTTGACTTGGTAGTAATTTTTTCATCACCAACTCAGTCAGTGGCGGCTGCAAGAGGAGCTGCGCTTTGTCTAAAAATGATGGTTGTTAGATAAATATGCCGAAGTTTCGGCTTCCTGGGAAGCAAGTCCTCTCTGTGAGTGCTGCTTGATGATTGGAGGAGCTGTCTAAAGGGCGGGACCTTTTTTTGATTGACAGCACTTTTAGGTAAAGTGGCTGCTAGATTTTAAACAGGGGTTCCACCTTTTAGACAGCTCCTCCAATCATCAAGTGGCAGTCCAGCGTCCTCTTCTGCCCAATACTCTGTTGAAGTAGACCCCGTATTATTTTAGACATTCTAATATTATCTAGTAGCCTTTGATGCTTGTATTTTTTCACAAAGTTACAGCGGGAAATGGGGAAATGCAGTGTACGATATACGGGGAGAGGGGTCCACCGATTAACCCATGAGACCCCCTGAAAGCTTTAAAAACGAAATTTTAGGGGGTCTCAAATTATGTACAAAGAAGTTTGTCACTACTGATCACTAAAAATGTTTAAACTCACCGTGTCAAACATTCAAAATAAAAATATATATTTAATATTTTTGGTGAGCGGAGCCAGCCAATCCTGTGACAGTATGTAAGTTAACCACACGTGCGCCAAACAGAAGAAAGACAGATTTCTTACTAATAATGGCTAGACATCCAAAGCTGCAGAGTGTCACAAGCAAACTTTTGGCACATCCAAAAAGTTCGTACTTAGAAATGAAGATGCTAGTACAGCAGCACAGTGGGCCACTCGCCACCAGAACAGAAGATCATCTCCTACCAGTCTAGTAGAACATTGGAGACGTTAAGGTGTTTTTTTTTTTTTTTTACTTGACTCTGCTTTCAGTTTGCTGTGTGTATTTTTTCAATTATGTATCTGTCTGGTCGTATTTGCTGTAGACAGATGGTTAAGTTATGTCACACGTTCGGTCACACAGGCTCTCATTTGCACTGATACTGATTGCTTGCAGACAGGCCGTACCTGACATTTATTCAGTCGATTGCTCTTGTGCGCCAGATTGGTACCAGTTGTTGTTGTGTCTTTGCTTCTCCTTGAAATAAAACAGCGTATATCCATACAACCTTAGTCAATGCAACTTCCTATGTCACTTTTGCTTTAACGATAGGATATCGGATTATAAAAATGTTAATTGTGTGTGTTGTCATGCAGGCAATATATTAATTGTAATGCATCCATTAAATTCTGTAAGGTTACAGACCTACTGGGTGCTGAGAATATTTCAATCAGTGGTGCGCAACAATAGGGAGATGGGGACCCCCAAATATTTACCGGTATTTCGCACACTGGGGAACCTGACTTGATGACCTGTCATTTAATGACTGCTTTAAACTGGTCATGGGGAAAGACCGGGAAGCATTCTGCAGTGTGTGCAAATCATCAGCTGATAAACACCGGTGAAGTTATTACAACTTTTCTCTTAATATTTATTTTGGGACATGTTCAAACTGTCATCTGGTGTTGCATCACCCAATAAATACCAACGATTACCGCCCATTCTCACTCAATGGACACTTTGGACAATTTTTGAGTCCACACTGTGGAAAAACATTGCCAAACGTGACCTCTTGAGATTTAATCAGTTGCTCCTTTAAGAGACTAATTCACTACTTTTTTCTGTGTGTAAGAATGTGTGTCTGTCTTAGAGTTCTTCTCTGACATGACACATTTCTATAAATTTGTATTAATGTTTATGGCTGCTATGTGTTTTTTTATGTGTCAAGTTGACCATATTAGGGCGGGACTAAGTGTAATGTTTAGGATATCCCAAGGGCTACATTTAAGGTAAGGACAACTTGACACAAAAATTGCCGCTTCTCATGTCTTGTTAGTAGTAAAAAAAATATTGTGGAGGTAGTAAAAAAGGTAGTAAAAGGTAGTAAATTTGAATATAGGATTTCTGCATAAACCCTGTCACATGGAGCACGGTGTGTCTTTTTAAATTGTGGTTTCATAACTGCTAATTTAATGGTTTTTGGTAGATAGTAAGTGAGGAATTTAATACTGAGAGGAGAGGTCCCATTATTATTGGTAGGACATCTTTAAAATTCTTAATTTAAATGATTTTTTGCTTTTCATGACAAGGACTGATGCTAATCTAAGAAATCAAGTTGGTGAAAGCTGAAAAATATTTTAATATAT
>JBBMFX010000080.1:21470453-21489270 GCA_037832545.1 Rhabdalestes septentrionalis | reverse complement strand
ATCGGTATCGGCCGATCACCTAGACAAAAAATCGGTACTTGGTATCGTTGGCAAAAATCCTGATCGGAGCATCCCTAGTTATTGGTGTCATTTATTCGTTCTCACAGACCTATGGTGATGGTGTAAGTTCGATTATATTATTATTACACCATCAGTTAAAGGTTTAGCATTTTAACTGGCTCTTCTGATTGTTTTCATGGATAAACTTTGTGAATGTGTTGCTAGAATGAGTCTGTGTTTTTTCATGTGAGAGCCTTTACAGAATTAGTTGTATTTTAAGCTAATTAACCTGTTTTACACAGATTGCTAATGTCTTACTTTTGTCATAGTGTGCTACTGAATGTTCAGCCACTTCTAATAAACATAACTGAATATTACCAAGTCACGTTCATGTAACATGAGGAGTTTGTGTTGTTTGTAAGGGTATCATTAGATCATTTTCAAGTCAGTGTGGACAGCTTGTACTTGGGTAGTGTCTGTAGTTTGGTTGATTAGAACACCAGCATGGAGGGTAGAGCCACTGCTGACGGACCATTTTGCTGTTTGAGAATCGATGCTAGCCTAGATTTTTTTCTTTTTAGCCATTCTGAGGTCCTGTTGCAGACCCATGGAAAACTAAGGCAAACTCACATTTTGTGTATTTCACAACACTGGTTGTAAAAAGAACTAAATATGTAAAATAAAACTGAACAGAATATATGGCTCAGTCATTTAAAGAATATAATCCTGGATTATTCAGGCTTTTTTCTTCACCACCAGCTGACCTTCCTTTCACCACGCTGTTTGTGAACTGCTGCCCCCTTCTGGTCAAATTGTGAACCAGCTTTAGGATGGATGCTGCTTTGAAAAGACAAACTAAAAGTGAACCACACATGATTGTCTTTTTTTATAAAAATCTTTTTTATTGCCAGTATTAATTATATTGCTGATCTATGTCATGATTAGCTCATCTGCTTATGTCTTGTAGGTCTGAGCTGCTTGTCTGTACTGAAAGAACACAGATCAACTGTGGTTCATTAACAAGAGCTTCAAAATGGTGTAGCTGAGTAAGATTATAAGAGATTACATGCTTAAGTTGAGCTGGAGGGAGATCACCATGCCCTGACTGGTCCGTTTAGAACTGACTGTTAAGGTGTAGGGATATGCAGTTAAACACATTACATTACTGGGGCATTGTGTCTTACAGTTTGTCTTGTTTAATAAAATCAGAATGTGTATCATATGTTGTGAAAATGCCTAAGTACTATTATCTGTTTGCTGTGGCAAAGCCTTACTATAATGCTGCCATGCTGAGTATTCAGGCCTTACAGCAAGAATGTATAATGTTGCTAGTAAGATTTGGTAATATACAAAAAAAAAACATTTTTCAGTCTTTAATCATTTGTCAGTCATTTAATTTTACTTTTGTAAAAGAGTCTGGAAGCCGTGGCTAATGCAACTGCAAAAGATTTCCATGATGGCTTTATCATTTGTCTGATCTTGTCTCTCCCACAGCACCCTCCATGTGTAAGCTGCTAGCGCAGAGAGCTAAACTGCATATGGACATGCAGAACTTCAGCCAAGCCGTCCAGGATGCGGACACCATGTGCTGGCTCCGGCCAGTGTCAGCAAAGGTCAGAGAAGCTCCATTTGTACCTCAGACCTTAGTCGACGTCATACTGAGCCTTGAGTTTAATAACATTAAAACGTAATGGGATGATATGATGAGCTACTGAAAATCTGCACATACAGACTTAATTCAAAGAGAGGATCCTGAATAGCAGGCCTGAAAAGGGCAGGATTTCAGAGGATTTTGCACCCTTGCAGTCTCAATGCCAGAACAACGTTTCTCAAACTTATTTGTACTGGGGACCAGTCAGGCTTTGGGGCTGCACGGCGCTGCATAAACCACATCACACCGAATTTTGATTGATGCAGAACCGAGGCTCTGCGGACCGGCGGGGAACTTCTCACGGACCGGCACCGGTCCATAATTTCAGAAACGCTGGTTTAGAAGACCTGTTCATGTTCTGTAGGTCTAAGCAGCAGTCTGACACTGCATATGTTGTGAGATCTTAACATTTTTCTTTAATATACTTGATTAATAATATTCAGAAATGTGCTGATCCAAATTTTGCAGCTTAAAGCTAGGTGTTTTCATACCATATTCTGACATACAATAATTTGATGTTTCCCCTTACGTGTTCAGGCTGTATCACCAAGTGCATTGTCTTCTTTCCCCCTCCTTATTACAATTCCTTTGCATTATTTTGTATTTGTGCTCACACTGCATTCTCCTGCAGGCTGTATTTGGAAACTATTTCAGTTTATGTATTATTTGTTTTAACAGGCCCACTATATTAAGGCCAAGGCCTTTTGCAGTGCTGGTCGCAGGGAAGAGGCCTTGCAGGAGTATTTTTATTGTCTAGCACTGAAGCCAGACTGGACGTCTGTCAAAACGGAGGCGCAGAAGGTAAACATGAAGATTTCCTCTGGAGTGATTTGAAAAGTAGCTGGAATGGTCAACTTGGTGGTGATTTGGAGAACATTCAAATGCATATGGTTTTACTCATCAAAAATGCAGATAATTCAAGGCATGTATGAAGTCTAGAAATGTAGGTGTTGGATGTTAGATACCAGGCTGTAGAAACATTATGCTTAAACCATTGCACCTCTCTTTTAGACGGTATCAATCTATCCTGTTGTTGTTGGTCCTGTGCTACAACCATGGATTTTGCGTATTAGACTAGTCATCTGATAACCCAGTGGGCACTAGTCAAGTTAAACACTGTGCCTAGAATAATGTGGTAAAAACTGCAGTGTACAAGCAGGAGGAGAGAATATTATTCAACTGTTCTGTTGTTAAGAATTTAACTTGGTACACAGTGTTTTCCTGTCAGGCTGATCGTTTTCTAATCTGTGTACAGAAGCGGAGATTAGCTAGAATCAGTTTAATTCTGTGTGAGAAGTGAGAATCTGAGAGGTGTAGTTGTTTTGACATGCAGTTTACCTCAGGCAGTCTGTGTACTTCTTTGGACAAAGCGCCTGGGGCTGAAATGAAATGAAATAAAACTAAAACTCTTATGCAATGCACACCTGGCATCACAAAATGCAGCCCTGTTCCTATTAGAAAGCTACCCTTTTGCCTTTTTCTTTAGGAAGGACTACCATTTTTAAAGAAATACATTGCTAATAGAAATTTCTCTGGCAAAAAACTAGAGAAGCAAACAGACATTTGGCTGGCTGGCTAATTATTAAATTTTTTTTAGAGCAGAGATATACTCTAGCTTTTTGGTCAAATCACCATCTAAATGTTGACCATGGAGCGATAACCATATTCAAACTTGTTCCCTGGATGCATTGTATACTCCCTTGGAATTGCCTATTGATATGTATGTTCTTTCTCTTTGTGCAGGTCTTGTGTGAGATGTTTTCGTCTGTTTTTGAAGAAGATAGTTTAGAGACACCACTGCATCCACTTCAGGCCACTGGCCCTTCGCCTCGCATCAAACCTTTATCCCTCCTCAGCTCGCTTCACTCCTCTCTGCCCAGAGATGGTGCGAGGGATGGCTGCTCCAAGGTGAGCACCCAGATCCACTCACTCATAGACCAACAGACACAGAATGCTCTGGTGAACATTGCTATGGATAATGACCATCGGAAACAGTATATTGTGAATGGGATGTAGATCTTCCAGAATGACTAGTGTTGCAGCATAAATATGATAACTGCACAGGAGGCACTTAGCAGTGAGTGAAGTGCAAGGAGTGACAAACAGTACAACAAATAGACAGGGGTGCAGTGTTTGAGTAGTGTAAAATGAATGTATGCCATAGACAATTAAATAGACAATACAGCAGTGTAACAGTATAGTGTAAAAGGGATGTAAATCTTCAAGAGTTTATACGCATAATATTGCGCAAGAGCAGCATGGAACCACATTGAGTGATTGTAGATTTTGACCTATAAATCAAATATCAGTACATAAGTGAGCCTGTTGCATCAGTAAACAGAGGTAAAGTGCATCTTCTATTGAAAGTCCCATCTGTAATTCGTGAGGTAGACAGAATTATAAAGTGAGGATGTACACTGGAATGTACTTTATTAGGCAGGGAGTACTGAAGTACTTGTCCACCTATTCAACTATTCATGGGTATTTTTTCCATGTGGCTTGTAGTATGAACGTTTTATGCGGTTTTGCCGTACAAGCACAGGGGCAAAAATAATGCAATAAAAGAAAACAGTGTTAGATGAATATTTTAAAATTCTGTAGCAGAAAATGTATTGAAATGTCGTATTATGTATTGCACAAAGTGGTTCTATCCCTTGAGTTTCGTAAGTTAAAATCAGTGAAGCTAAAAACCCTGAATATCTGTACAAAGATCAGATTTTTGGTTTTTCATCATCTACCCCATTTATCAAGACTTAAATCTTTCTTGTCTCAAACGTTTAAAAATGTAATTTGGTTTTTGTGATTTTCTACTTCTTCTCGCAGGACCCAACACTCAGTAGCACTAAAGCATGTGACAGCGGGAGTTCCTCATCCCTAAACCAGCCTGAGGGCAGCTTAGAAGACTCCAAGAGCTTGGCAGCCGTCCTGTCCTCACTACCTGTACCTGCAGGTTTAAAGAGGAAGTGTCCTGGAGATTCTAGCGGGCCCCCTAACAAACTTCTCAAACAAGGTATGACTCATAGTACAGGCAAGGTGACTTGGTAAAGCCAGAGCCAGAACTCAAAATAGCTCACTATTCCCTCTATAGTGCTGTGCACAGGTTATGAAACTGTGACTTCTAAATCCAGACAGTTTGCAGATGCAGCTTTCTTTGAATGACATTGACTCTCTTATGCATAGTATGTATTATTTTTTATGAAATCGTTATTTCATAGCTTACACTTCTGAAATTCAGTCATAACTACAACTGTGGGTGGGGGGGGAAATGGAATTTCAGGTTTATTCATGCTCACTTGCTCTCTCCTAACCTACTTACCATACCTACTTATATTTTTCTCTCTCAGATCAAGCCTGTTCATCGAAGGCTTCTCCTGCATTAAGTGGCAGGAGGGAGGTTCCATCCCAACTACTGGATAGTGCAGACATGGAATGTTCTTTATGCATGAGGTAACTATATTGGGTGCATATTGTACCTTACATTCTCTTTGAAACTCTTCTTCTTTCATGCTGCTAATAAAAACACCATTATTTTCACTTGCATTTTTTTTTTGTTAATGTTTGAAATGTGAAATATATATTATTAATATTATTGAAAAACAGTAAACATATAACATCTGCTGTTTCAGGTTGTTTTATGAGCCTGTGACCACTCCTTGTGGACATACCTTCTGTCTCAAGTGTCTGGAGCGCTGTCTGGACCATAATCCCAACTGCCCTCTGTGCAAGGAGAACCTCTCTGAAGTACTTGTCCACCTATTCAACTATTGATCTTAACCCCCCCCCCCCTTTTTATTTTTTTTATTTTTATTTTTTGTTCTGTCCCTCTAACACACATACACTGTCCTTTGACATGACTGTTCTGTAAATGATTTTTTGCAGTGTATTCTAGTTTTGAATTGATATTGCTTATTAACACCATATTTTATGAATGCTTTTCTTAAAATGCTTGTTGACTATAGTTCTGTGGTTTTCTGAAATTTGAGCTTGAAGTTGCATGTTGTCCACAAAATGTCAATTTTGCTGATCATCAGTGACTCACTTTGGTTGTAATTGCAGTTTTTGGCCGCTAGAGGGTACAAGAAGACTTTTTTGATGGAGGAGGTGCTTCAACGCTATTTAAGTGAGGAGCTGGAAGAGAGGAGGAAAGTTCATGAAGAAGAAATGAAAGAACTGTCAAAGTACGTCTGGTCTTTCTGTACCTGTCTAATTTCATCTCAGAAATTCATTGTGGATTTTCAGTTTATTTTCAAGGTTGCTTTTAGCCAGGATCATGGCATCATGGTCAGCCTCTTGTGATGAAAGTGGTACTAGCCTGACTGTGAAGAATGTGGAACATTAGAGATGTGTAATGGCTATTTGTCCTTAAATTGAACTGATTTCATTTCAGCTTGAATGTGGAAGTGCCTATCTTTGTCTGCACAATGGCATTTCCTACAATCCCCTGCCCATTGCACGTCTTTGAGCCTCGCTATAGGCTGATGATTCGCAGGGCTATGGAGACGGGAACTAAGCAGTTTGGCATGTGCATCTCTGATGAGCTTAAAGGGTAAGCGGGCCTGGCACGGCATTTGATTTGGTGCGTAAAAATACATTATATGAATGTATTATCTTAGCCAATAATAATGATAGAATATTAACTAAGGCTTGTAAGTCATCACACAATTTTGAGTTAAGGTTGTATGTATGAGACATATTTGCTCAATATGCCCGCTTATCTAATATCGTTTGTTTTTACACATGTTGCACTTAATTCTTCAAGCCTCAAACAAAATGTTTTTTTATTAATCAAATATTAAACTCAAATGTGGTGATCAAAAGTGATGTGTAAATCTTGAGGCTTTAATAAGTATCAGAAACAGACAAAAGCATTATAATTTTTGCTCCCAAAATGTAAAAAGACATTTAGTTATTGTTATTGCAAACTCTAAAAAAAATTGTTGAAGTGATTCCAGACTTGATGTGATTGCACACGTCAGAGTAGTCACAATTGTCAAACGCACCTCCATGTTCGGTATTCAGGTTTGCCGACTACGGCTGCATGCTGGAGGTGAGAGATGTGCAGTTCTTCCCTGACGGCCGCTCTGTGGTGGACACGATCGGCGTGTCTCGCTTCAAAGTGCTCACCCATGGCCAGAGAGATGGATACAACACTGCAAAGATTGAATATTTGGAGGACAAGAAGGTAAAGGAGGGAGTGTGAAGTGCGAAGAGGGAGCGAGTGAGCGATTCTCAAACCTGTGTGAATGAGTGAGTTGTTGACTGGGTGAGAGAAATCGCTGGTCTTCCATCTTGACTGTGTGTGTAAATCACATTTAGGTTGAGGGAGAGGAGCTGGCAGAGCTGTTGAAGCTGCATGACTCGGTGTACGATCAGGCCACGGCCTGGTTCACCTCTCTCAAAGACAACATGAAGAGCCAGATCCTTAGCCACTTTGGCCACCTGCCTGCCAAAGACCCCGACCCACAGGTGAGCATCATGATTTGCCCAAATCAGAAAAAGTCTAACGTTGTAGTTTATGCAGTAAAATGACACTGAAGGAAAGCTGTTGACTTCTTTCCTGCTGTTTGCATAAAAACTGACAATGATGAATTGCCTCAGTCAACACATTAGAGGTTGTACAACACATTTCCAATTCACATACACTACCAGTCAAAAGTTTGGACGCACCTTCTCTTTCCGTCTGCAGTTTAGTGAGGTAATGTGCCTCCGTGTTGTACAGTTTGTATTGTAATATGATTACTGATCCATTGTAAAAGAGGAGATAATAATGTGCTGCTGAGTTCTGACTCTCCTTCTCTCTTTTTCAGGGGAACCCCAGTGGGCCGGCCTGGTGCTGGTGGCTGCTGGCCGTGTTGCCGCTGGAGAGCAGAGCTCAACTCACCATCCTGGCCATGACCTCGCTGAAAGAGCGGCTCATTGCCATCCGCCGGGTTCTCATTTTCGTCACCCGCAAGCGCCCTCGGTGACCAGCCTTCCTCATAAACAGCGCCTGCGTCGTCATCCTCATCACCATCACCACCTCCGTTGTTGACATTTATGTGTTGCCCTGCAACATGAGCAACAAGTAGCAGGCCTCTGAAGTGGCTTCCATTGACTGTGGCTGTGAGTCGTGCTCAGTGTGTTTTTTACCATAGAAGTGCTGAGTTTCATCAACTGCTTAGTTTGTTCAACTCTGGTTTGCTCTAGAGTTCTGTGACAGTTGGCTGCTTCAGATCAAAGACTCTGCCTCACCACAAAAAAAAAAAAAGACTGACTTTCTCTTACACCAGTAGCTTCAGACGTTTATTCTGCTGAAACCGAAGCACTAAAACACCTTAAAAAAAAAAGAAAGAAAAAAAAAACATTGTAAAGATTTCACTTCAGCTTTTGTGCCTCTTTCAGTATGTATGGCTGACCAAATGCTTCTCGTGGGCCTTCGGGCGTCTTTTAATGGCCTGACAGCTTGTTTGTGTTTCAAGAATGCGCTTAGAATGTTTACATGCAGTGTTTTTCATAACGCCCTTATCCAAGTTTCAAGTTAGAGACATTCGTGTAGAACGATGTTCTAGAACAACCTAGGTAACACAACATTAGTGACGTTCCTTATCCAACGCCATACAGTGCAGTTTAATTAAGTCTTAATTTGGCAAAATAGGAAACACAATCAAGTTGTTGGCAGGTTGGTGTTCATATAGAATTTGGATCAAATGCGAGACATTTTGGACGTTTGCCTTCCACATCATGCTGAAGTAAAGCTTTCCATGGTGCAATTTTGGCACATTGGAAATGTATTGAATATGAATAAAAGGAATCTGCGTTCAAATCTTTGACATAATCATGATTATTTTTAAAACCATGGATTGAAAGTGGTGCAGCATATTAACACTTCCATGTTTATGCAATAAAAATGTTTGATTTTGATTATAAAATTGGTCTCTGATGGGGGAAATCCTGACTGTAAAATGCAATTAGAACTATTTGAATGTTGATAATTAGGGAACATCTCGACGTGACGGTCACAGTCTTAGACGTTGTTATGCATGCATCGATGTGATGAATGAGGGCAAAGTGGGCCAGTTTCTCTTTTTGACCACCTACGTTTGACCCAAAAGAAAAAAAATAACATGAGTACTGAGCATTTTGTACATAGTCACTAATTTCTGTGTATTATATGATGTGGTGTATGTGTGTGGTGTACCTTTTTGTGGTTTGCCTGTTCTGTCTACGTAATTCATCAGTGTACAGACAAATCTGAGGCCTTTAATTCGTCTTTTTGCTTTTCAGGCGTGGTTCTTTCTTTTCTGTGTCATGCAAGACTCTGTTTGCATACGTCCTTTTCTCCTCTTCCTTTTTTCATGTACCATCTATTGGTAACTACACAAATGCTGCATTTTTTTTTCCATGTAAATTTGTACGTTAAGATGAAATTAAACTTATTTTGTATTTGAAATTAAAACCAGTCGGTCTCGCCTGATTTATTGATTTTTATTAATCAGTATGAGGTTTGTGTCCCCACCTATTCAGGAAGTGTGACATTTGATAACAGTCCTCGTTCTATTGTGGTATTTAGGTCACCAATCACATTGTCATTATCGCAGGGACGTTGCTCTCCGACGTGTTTATGGCTACACAACTCGTGTGCTGACCCACTTTCTGAAAGGTGAAACGTGTGCGAGGAGATTTGCGAGATGGAACTCGTGCAGCTGTGGCGAAAAGAACATTAAACAGATCCTCCAGCATTTTTGCTCCATGTGAACACCTACAGCAGACACTTGAACATTAACCTGTACCTTAAAAAAGCAGAACGGGTGCACCAGCCCACTGTAAATGCGCCATATTTGATGTCTAGTTTAAGCCGACAAAAACAGCATATTGTCGCTGTCCGGCCAAAAGGTTCAAAAATCAGGAAACTCAAAAATCTATGTGTATTCTAGATAAATGTGTCCTCAATATTGTATGACAATGTTCAACACTCTTGATTGGTCAATATTTCTACATTTTACTTACCCACCTGGAGACTGACCAATAGTGTCAATTTATGAAAAACATATACCAAGACCAAAAGTGTAGTTTCGAGGTTTTTGCCAGACAGTGAAGGTATGCAGATTAATATACACTATATGGATGAAAGTATTGAGACTCCTGGCCATTACATCAACAAGGGCTTTAATAATATAACATTCAAACACAGAAGACATCAATGTAAAGTCCTCCACTATTCATGGAAAAGTTTCCACAAGATTTTTGAATTTGTGCTCCTTATTTCTGTGGGGCATTTAATGAGGTCAGGCACGCAATCTCTATTCCAGTTCATCCCAAAGGTGCTGGATGGGGTTGAGGTCAGGACTCTGTGTGGGCCAGTCAAGTTCTTCAAAACTGAACTCATCCAGTCATGTTTTAATGGACCATGCTGGAATAGAAAAGGTTCTTATCCAAACTGTGTCCACAAGCACTGAAGTGTGGGATGTAAGGGTCCCAACCAAAACAATGAATGTCCCAATACTTTTGTCCATATAGTTTATCTTTAATTTAAATTTTCTTATGAGCACAATTGTGACTTTTTGGAATGCATAAAATATGTATAGCATTCGTTTTAAAAGAGCAAAAGCAAAACTGCAGCTCCCGTGTCTTTACAAAAAGATGCCAAAGTATTTCAAGTCTTAGATTTCATTTTTCTTAAATGTCAAAATAATGTAGTGCATGAGTCCTTTCTTCACTATTTTCATAAGCTAAGCAGATGTGCAAGCAGATAACACATCCCACACACTAGGTGGAGGCCTTCACAAGCTCGTGGGTATTTGAAGTCCTGTGAATAAACAAATACAGCAATAGAGAAGTACATGTACTGTAGGTTGAGAAGTTCCTGGGTTGAATTCGCAGCTGGTACATCCAGAGGCCTTTTGCTTTGGAGTATGCAAGCTCCCCCCATGACATTGTCGGTGCTCTGTTTTCCTCCCACAGTCCATAGGCGTGTATACTGTTTGAACAAAAGTATTGGGACACACTTCTTTATTATTTAACTCAAGTGACCTCTTCGTTCCAGTGAAGGATGATCTCAATGCTTCGGCATACCAAGATATTTTGGACAACGTCATGCTTCCATCTTTGTGGACACAGTTTGGAAAGAACCTATTCTATGCCAGCATGACGGTGGCCCAGTGCACAAAGCAAGATCCATATAAACATGGCTGGATGAGTTCAGAGTGGAAGAACTTGAATGTCCTCACAGAGCCCTGACCTCAACCCCATCCAATACCTTTGGGATTAACAGGAATGGAAATTGTGAAAAAGAACTTCTCTTCCAACATCAGTGTCTGAACTCATTAATGCTCTACAGATGCCCACAGAAACGCCAAAATCTGGTGAAAAGCGTTTCAAGAATAGTTGAAGCTTTTCTATCTGCAAACAATGGAAGACCAATCTGTGTTGGTGAATACAATATTCAGGCGTCCCAACACTTTTGTCCATATAGTGTATATCAGAGGATTTGGATATGCTAAATTGTTCCTATGAACTATATGAATCCCAGGATAGTCTCAGAGCATCACACGAACCTGGTTGGAATAAACGGCTTGGAGTTTGGATGGATGTGTTGATGTTGCTGTGAGACTGAAATTAAGTAAATACAGCTAAAAAAGATCAAATGTGCTCAAAAATAGACTAAAATTACTGGAAATTACACATTCCAAATGAAACAAGTTTAGCGGGACATGTCCAGACATGCTCCCTTTTGTTGCAGCTGCTATGATAATCGCTAGAAGAGCAATCTGCCCTGTGTGTGTGTTTATGGATCCATTTACTTTAGCTTTAGGATGAAAAATTTATGGGGATCTGGAAGATATGACATGCTTGCTTTTCAAAATGTCCCCTGAAAAAAGCCAGAGTTATGTTCCCAGTCTGAACATGCATTAGTCCACATCCAGCATTTGTACATGTTTCTTTTTCATTCAGTTTACAACTTTATTTATATCACAAAGGGGAAACAGCTAGTTAGACATTCATACGGATACTGTTGCTTGATACAATTAAAACATTAATAAAACAATCAAAACATAACATGTCTACAGTTTCACTCATCCCAAATGTAGTGGATTAGCTAAGACACAGTTGGTGGTAGGCCCCATTCTTAATTGTACCCCTTAAAAATACCTTAAATTTCTATGCAGGAAATTAAGGAAAATGCACAGACTAAGGCTGATTTGAGAGCTAACAATTTCCCCCTTTTTCAAATGTGCCCCTTAAATAGTAGAACCTTACATTTAAAGATTACGGAGTTTCAGACTCGAATCAAATCGAATTTGAAGGTCAAATGAAGGGGTCTTAATTCAAATTAAAATCAACTGCCACTGAATTCAAAATGAAGGTGTTTGGTATATTTTAAGGTCGGGTTAAGCACATTTTAAGTACATTGTGTTTCATTGTGATTGTAGGGTTGTGCCTTTGATTCCGTGTCCTGGCCTTGTGTGTGTGTGTGTGTGTGTAGTTTGCATGTTCCCCTGGTGGTAGGGTTGCCAGCTATCTCAGCCCCAAATGCGGGACACTTTCTTGCAGAACAAGGTGGTTGTGTTGGGGGGTGGTACCGATACCGAGGGTCAGCCGTGTTCCTGGGGGAGAAATCACTCATGTTTCGGGATGTTCCGGACAATACGGGACGGTTGGCACCTCCCTGGTGGGGGCGTGGGTTTCCTTCGGGGTCCCTGGGTCCAGGGACATGTGCACCAAGTGAATTGGGGATTCTAAATTTTCCGTAGTTTTGAGTGTGTGTGTATGTGTGTGTGTATGGCCCCTGTGGTGGGCAGGTGACCCACCCCGGAGTGAGTCCCCACCTCGTGCCCGATAGACTCCGGTTACAAGCGATCCTAGCAAGGATCAAACAGTTACAGAAAATAAATGAATGTTGACTGAGGCCGTAAAGGAAGAAACTGACGTTAATTGATTACACTTGTAACCTCAGTTCTACATAGAAAAGTGAACTTCAGACAATATTTGGGGTAAGGGGAAGCTGTGTACTTTACTTCTGTCCATCAGTTCCTTTTCATCATTGTTTAAGGGCCTTTTTATCATACCAGTATGTACTGGTCGGTGTTCAACAAGGTCACTTCTCAAAATCTGGACATCAGTATATTCCCAGCTCCAGTGGGTATAAAGGATACAGATCAGAATAAATGTGGATGTTAGGGAATTATTCCATTGGTGCATTCCCAAACGGTGTCTGGGCCTGCTTCCCCTTTATCTGTGTGTGATTCCAGAGCGCCCTGCAGCAGTCATTGTCTTGTGATATGGTTAGACTCGATGACGAACTATGCATCAGCAAATGCTAACTCTGTCTGGGAGGTCAGGTGTTGAAATGAGCTTCCCTGTTGTAATCTGGCCTCGTCTGGTTCTGGCTGAGGTGAGGATTTACAACCTGCCACCTGCCACTGTTCTCGCCTTCGGATGCCATAATTTGGTCCACTTTGTAAACCTCTACAATCTTTTGGTAGAACTTTTGTAGATCAGTTACCTTCCAACCTAATTCTACTCTTCTGTAAGTGTTTGTCACATTTCACAGTCTTTCGAAATGGACGAAATTTGGGTTTATGGACACAGCTAAATTAGCCAACTAGCTTAAACTAGCCAACTAGCTTAAATCCAACCAATGAACCTTGCTCACACTGTATCCCATGTTTTTTGTTTTTGTTATGTTATACAGATATAGAAACCATTTGAGCAAATCTATAAGGTGATATACTTCCATTACTTTCAATGCTCATGATTTACATTAGCTTCAGTTTAGCATTTCGTCAGCTTTTTATCATCACAGTCATTTGAGTGGATCACAATTGAGGCAAACATGTATGAAAGAAAGCCGAAAATGTAGCAGTCAGTAACAGATGTTGCCTAGTAACACCTTTACGAAGCCATGATGAGTAGTGTTTGTTTAACAACACCTATAACATGTTTATTTGGCAATTTATGATCAGCCAAATGTTCAAAATCATTACAGGCCTGGCTAGACGGACTGAATTTGCATTTGGTGTACAGGTTTTTATTTGTAGGTGTCCTTGGTTGTCTTTTGGCTTTGCAGCTAATTGGCTGCAAGGATACTCAGCAATGGATGGCTTTGTTGAAATTTCACCCTAGGTTGTAGATTAGTCTCCTTCAGGACCTCATATGAACCGTTTCTGTTGTTATGCAAGAGCCAAAAGCCAGAGGATGAGAGGCTGCAGTGGGGGCCTTATCAGTGAAACTCAAACATTAGTTCTTCATGAGTTTCCCTCACCCTCATGACACTCAACCCCTGTCCTTGTGTTGAACCCTGAGGGCTGTTAGAGACTGGCCACCTGATACAGACGGTCACTGCATTCCATAAATTTACAAAGGGAGTATTTTTGCAAGGCTGCATCTTCTGAACTGGAGCCTCCGCTTATTGCAGAAAACATCTCCTTTGACCTTTATGTGCTCTCTGGGATAGTTCTCACCCCTTAAAGTCCCTAAGCAAAGTCTGGTCAGTATATTTCAAGATGCACTTTCGTGAAACTTAACCTTTTTGTTAAGTTAACCATTTTAAGTAAAGGGGAAAATTGTCTATATTGGATTGTTTGCCAAATGATTCCTCTAAAAGACTTTCCTTCAAAGGCTCAGCCCCTAATAAGCTCCCAGAGGGTGAAACTCCCCCAGGGTTTGAGTCACAGTTTGCATTGAGCAACTCGCATCTGGTCTTGACAGTATGTCTAATGTCAACATTTTTATTGGCTTACTCAACACTTTTTCTTTTCTGTGTTTTTTTTGTACATATTGCAACCTTGGACAGTCGGGAATGCGCCTGTACACACTGTTAGGCAAACATCACACATACAAGTCGACAGCAGACAAACTAAAAAGGAAACTCATCACACAGTCCTTGTGTGTTGATGAAGGCTATCATGTTTTTATCTAAGATTTTAAATGACAGATAAGAAAATCAGCATGTCTTAGGTTGCTGTAGGTGTTATCCCCAGGTTAGTTGTGCCATATGTGTTTCCATATGCTTGCTAGGACTCCTTCAATCACATGAGAGCGGCAACACTGGGAGGGTGAGGGCTAGCACATATTTCTTCCAAGTCACATGAAGTGCCAAGACATCTTTCCACAATGTCACAAATGGTATGTTATTGGATGGCTCAACACGCTTGTAGGAGAACCCTAATTAAAGCTCTTAAGTGCACTGGCTGGCATTGTGTGAAGGGGTGTTGAGGAGAGGAGGCTCATCCATCACTCAGAGAAATAAAATAAATTGTGCTCACTTGGAAGTTACTGGCTGTGGCATCACTGGGGATCAAACTTATGATCTCCAACTGAAATAGACTTAGACAGCACTACTCAGAATCCCTCTTTTAGCATTCATTTTGTCAATGCTGTATAACTAGACATATGTGTTCTACATCTTGTTTGACACACTGTATGACATCCCTCTCTCTCTCTCTCTCTCTCTCTCTCTCTCTTTTATATAAATATGCAAAACTAGGCGTGTGCAATAAAATCAAAATCACATCAGTACTGGCACATAATTTCCTTATAATGTATCACCATTAGACAAAATTTTACAAATGCTTAAAACCAGTATTTGATATTCAGTACATATTAAAATCCAGGAGAGCAGGATGTCGAAGTGAAACTGGGTTGCTTTGCACACAAACCAGCATTTCATTTATTTTGCTGTATTTGTAAACCCCTCTGTATTTTTCTGTACATTTTACAGTGTTTTAGCTCTGGCATGGGCAGACATACAGATTATATCATCCCACAGTTCCCATGAGGGTGATTCATTGTTGAGAACATTGTTAAGAAAGTTTGTGAGAAGGTAAGTGGATCTTAAACTTTTAAATAAGGTCTTCTCTCCAGAAATGATTGGTTCAGAGATTGAAGAGTTTAATAAAGCAAGACGCTCTCATGACAATGCCGTCTGAGGCCTAATACACATGTACGTCTCCTTTCTTCTGTCTCGCAAACACACGCGTATAAACACAACGTACGCGCTCCCCTTGTTTTCCCAGACGTAGCCGGACCGGTCTGTCCTGTCTGTCAGTTGATGAGTCATGTACTGACGAATTTTGTTGTATAACTGTCATGCCTTGCCTGCTGGGAAGAACGCCGCTGTTTTTGTAGCTGGGTGAGGATGCGCGAGTTTGGAGAAAGATTACAGTGCTTGTAAAAGTTCCTTTGGCTCTCAGCTGAGATCGCTAGTGTGTATTTTATGTAGTAGGCTACCTGTTTTTGCTAGGTCTCACCCATTGCCCTCTTAATAAATTTGCAAATAACTGTGGGATCTGCAGATCCACTTATAACACAGGTGATTCAGGTGATCAGTAATCAGTACCTCATAAAGCAGAATGAGGTGCTTGTGTAGGAATTTAACAGACACTGGTGAGGAATGGTTGACATACTCATAGAGATGCTGATTTAAAAATATATTGCAGTGGTTCTATATATTGCAAATAAACTGTTATACCACAGATGCAACATTAGACCCACGTTGTGTATCCCTTCTGTTGGCAAAACATCTCTGACCCAACAAGGCATGGACTCTACAAGACCTGGGTGCTGAGGGATCTGACACCAAGACATTAATAGCAGATTCTTCAACAGGCTAATAAGTCTACACACCTTGTGCTAATAAGTCTACACACCTTGTGATGTTTCTCAGTCATTTTTTATATACAAGCATGAAACGATATAATAAGTATATAGTCTCTTATCTCGAGAGACATAAAGACTTAATAGAGATTTAAAACAACTTCAAAATCCTCAGGGATAGTGATAGGAACCTGACGTCTGAAGAGTTTAATGGCCCGCAAAGGACTGGACTGTGTTTTAAGGCATTAATAGAAAATGATTTTTTCCTCTATTTTTTATTCATTATCTACAATTTAAAACTAACACGTGCCTAGGCTGACAGTCGCTGATTTGATAGGAAACGAAGTGGCTGTATTTGTTGTATTAGGTCATTTGGTTCCTATCACCACTTCTGTAAAGAAAGAGATCAGCATTACACTTTAATCCAGTACTAATGACTTTGTTTACACTCCTAGTGAGTCATGGAGAGAATTTGAAAAAGTGACAGAATGTTAAAGCAATGAGATCTGAGTATTTTGGGCCATTTTTATAGATCTCTTCAGCATGACGTTATGACACAATTTAAAAGACAACATGGCAGCAACATTACATGTAAGAGAATGTTGTTACTTTCAGAACAAAACAGATGGAGAGGAAAACGGAAAGACATTCTGAACTCTTGATGTAAGTATTTTATCCTCAGTATTCATGCAGTAATTCCTTTTTGCTCCATAATCCTGGCGGAAATTGTTTATATCACGACTGCTCAGACACACAGAGACACAGAAGCAGAGACAATATGAAATTAATGGTCTAAATAAATCCATTACAAAAAATATTTGAATGGATAACACTGCTTTATGCACAATGTTCGGTATAAATACTACAGATAAGTAACATGCTGTTAAGTGAATTACTAATAACACAAATATATAACTGAAATATTACAAATGTAAATAAATGATAACACAATATAATACTTGTCTGAAAGAAAATAATCTGCACATTCAGATGTATTAAAGTGTTAGATACTTCAGATTCTTTAAATTTATACAAGTTTTGAGCCAAATGTCCCCATGCTCAATGCCGACTGTCAGCTGGAAGGGTCTCTGAGCAGTGCCTTTGTGGTCCAGAAATGATCATCTCACACTAGTACCTGACCTAACTTATACTCTCGTGGCTATGCATTCAAAATCTTCACAGCAATGTTCAAAGGTCTACTGTAAAGCCTTTGCAGAAGAATGAAAGCTTTTGTAAGGAGCGATGCAGGCCTAGTAGGTGTCTGAAACCTTTGGCTTGAGTGTAGGTTGCTGCATTTGTGGTTAATGTTGCTTTAGACAGCCATGACCTGAACGCTCCAAAACCCATACGCTAATAAATGCAAGAGCCATCTGGGAAGAAGACCAAGCTACATGCTGACTTGGTTTGTTGGCAAACCGCCCCCCAAAAGTGCTCTGGGGCTTGATCAGCTCAGCTCTAATGACTAAAGCAGGAAGTGGCCAAAAGGATCAAGAGGTTTCTAGTTGGAGCTTCGCTCTGTGGGGACTCCTTGGCTATGTGGGTTGAGAATGGACTGTCTTTGTATTAGGCCCCCTCTAGACTGGCTGACTGTAGCAGGAAACATTCAGAGAAAGACCCCCCTGAACAAGAATTGACATATAAAAAGGCCCAACTCATACTGACAGAAATTTACTTCCATTTTTTGAAGCAAGAAATCTTGCCGGACTGTGTAAAAAAACATGCCATTGAGTCAGTTCATGTGTATATACTGAAACAACGCAGCAAAACAGTCCGTTTTTTAAATAAATGCATTTATGATGCCAAGAAAGCCATTCAACTCTACATTTACACATATTTGCATGTTCATGTTCATATATGGTACATTAGCTCCTCCCACTCGTGTTGGATGTATACATATAAATCCATACTGGCCCCAGTAGGGCGTGGACTTCATTGTTCCTTCTCCTGGGCAGTGTAGTGCACTAGGTAGGGAACAGGGAGTTATTTGGGCCGCCCCCCGAGTAGAGGGGGATGATTGATTGGTCCACTGTGTAGCGGAGCTTTCCCACTGCCACGCCCAAACCCTTTCACCTGGGACTGTTCCCTCTTGCCCACCCACGTGCTCATGTGGGTGTGTAGCGTAGGTCAATCATTTCACCACTATATACTGAAATATACTTCGACACGGACGTTCGATCGAGGATTTTGATTTTAAAAAATAATTAAAAAAATCACTAATTCTATCTCTGTCTTTCTCTCTCCCTAGAGCTTCATTGGTTTTGACCGTGAGCAGTGAAAAATAAAAACAAATGAATTGAATGGGTATAAATACAAATATAATTAATACTACTGCTACTAACAATAATATTAAAATCAAATATAGAGGCAGTCTTAGAGTAGGGAACTCGTCTAATAATAATATTAATCCTACTCCTACTACTAACATTAAAAGTTAAAATACAGAGACAAGTAACACTATTACAACTACTAATAATATTAATGCTACTACTAAGTTCTTTTGAAATAAAATATAGGAGCACACTCGTATAGTAGAGAGGCAGGATCTCTCTCTCTCTCTCTCTCTCTCTCTCTCTCTCTCTCTCTCTCTCTCTC
>JBBMFX010000080.1:21450250-21470353 GCA_037832545.1 Rhabdalestes septentrionalis | reverse complement strand
GCTCCCCCCCCCCACCCCCCCTTTCACACTCACCCACTGGTCCGTTTGAAAACCTTGTTTGGGCCTCTGATTAGGGCCCAGGAGAGAACGTCCAATACAGCAAGAAAAACCTTACAAAACAGGAGGCCCTAGTTTGTGGCAAAGTGTAAAGCGAAGCACATTCACTAAAGACAGTCCAGCTTCGCAGGAAGCTTCGCATCGTTTCAGCTCTCTTTTGAAGTCCTGTAATATAAACAGAGGAGCTGCTGACTTGAAGGTCATCCGAAGACTGCTGATGGCATGATAGCAAGTTTTTTTTTTTTTCTCTCTCCTTTGCTGATACTGAAAATATGAATAATGGCTGTTAGGTAACCATCCAAAGTTTTTTTTTCTTCTTTCTCTTACTACTAAGCTTTATAATTGGCTATTTTCTAGAGAAGCCATCTGAAAGTTTAAACTGCCCTAAAAGAAGAAATACCAAAAAAATGATACACACAAGTGTAAAACCAATACATTTTTGTTTAACCAAAGTCATTTTTTTTCTCTTGTATTAGCATTTTTATTACTTGATTAGTGCCGTCTCTGCCTAACAGTGAGTATTGAGGCCATCCTCTGAGGTTAACTCGCCCTGAATACTTTCCACATAACCTCTAATGGGTAAAAGTTGTTGAATGTGTCACTTTCTCAGCTGCTAACCAAGGCTCTACCATACTGGTCACATTTTTCTGGTCCATTGCCAGCAGAGAGAGGGAGAGAACAAAAGCCGCAAACTGCTGATAAGGAGGGTTTATTTTGTATAACCCCTTTAACGGTCGCTTCGAAGTAGCAGCAGACATTATGTCCACTAGAAACCACACAATACATGACATTTAGCTTGTTACGGGTCACAAAAATTCACTTTTCTATGGCTTAGTCAGTCTTGACAACACTCCAGCAGTGGCATGCATTAAAATGCTAATAATAATTATTTAATGAGCATTTCAGAAACCTCGTTGTACTGGATCTGTTTTAATAGTTGTATAATACTCAAGCAAAGAGGTTATTAAACCTTCTGTGTCTTCATAATTCCGACTCCCAATCTCAGCACAACAGAGTGAAACCCTGGCCAGTTGCACCATCTGTGAACTACTTTCAAATCTTTAAATGAACCATGACGTTAAAGTTGATCTGAAAGTACGGGTTGGACCAGCGGTGTGTAAAAAAAAAAAAAAAAAAAAAAAAAAGCTTAAGCTTACCTCGTGTGTGTGTGTGTGTGTGTGTGTATAAAGAGAATTAGAGGAGCATACACATCCACCTCCATATGTTTTCTGTATATATATATATACAGAGCCATGGAAAAACAAGAGACTGCATAATGTTTTTACTGGTTATAGCTTTTGTAATGTGTGGGAGTGTGTCTGTGTAAAAATAAATAAATGTTTACTCTGTTGACCACAATTAATTCAAAATTTCAAGGAAGAAAATTATTTTTTTTGGGGGGGGGGTGGTAAAAAAAATACATATGAATAATTTATTGTGCTTGGGAAACTGCTCTTGACATCACTATTATAATGGTGAGTGTTGTGCAGAGTGCGTGCATTAGTGATGCGTGGGTCGTCTCGTCGGGTCGGGGCGGGTAAAGAAATTGTCACTTTATTTGCGGGGCGGGTTGGGTGGGTCATTAAAAACTAAATTAAATAAAAAAATCCAATCTATAGCCTAAAATGTGTATCATTATCTTTTTATAAATATGACCTGATTTATCGTTCATATTCATAACCATATGTTATTGCCAGTTTACAGGGCGATGTTTCCAAGCACTTTCAGGCTGAAATAAAGGCAATAAACTGCAAATTGTACAAACAATGGACAGAAAATATGGAAAATTGGTCTTATTTCTTCCATGGCTTACTCCTCTGATTCTCTTTGTCTATCTCTTGAACCCCCAACACCACTTTTTGACTCCTTGCTGCTTCACCCCTCCCCACTCTCTAATAGGTGTCACAAGACCAAAAAGCCCCTGTCCATGACAGTGCATGAATAGAGGTCCTCTTTGTTTGGCTGATGAGGTCTCCTCAGCCCTTCCCTGTCAGCCTCCAGCGCTGTCTAAGACTCCAATCTTACTCCTGGAGCCACACTCTGGCTAAAATTTTCTTTTTGTGTCTTATCTATGATCATCCGCCTTCCCTTATCCAGCTTCAGACTTTGAAGTCCTCAGTCAGAAATCTTCCAAATGTCTCCAAAGCCTTCCTGTCTTTAAAAGCTAGGAATTTACAACAAAGAGCTCGTCGTGGCCGAGCAGATAAACGAGGAAAGTGATGTTGGATTTTAAGCGGTTGAAACTGGAGCTGGGAGAATGTCTCCTATCTCGACAGGGCTTGATTGTTCAGGCTGGATTTGGACATCATTTCTCAAATATTTGTCGGGTTTCACAGATTTCTCCTAGCCAAGCGTTTTGACCTGTATTTAACCAGCATGCCCTGATTCGTTCATACACATTGAGCCGACAGTGAACTGCCGAGTCATTAATCTGTATTTGTGTGTGTGTTGATATAATGACATCATCTATTTTAATTTATTTATTTATTTTGTCGTTTTATTTAGTTTATTAGTAAGTTATCACATTTACTCAGTAAATTAACATATTGGAAATAGTGTTGTTTTCATTATACCTGTCATGTGTGTAAATGTGTGTATAGCTTAATTTCATTGTACATGCATTTGCCTTGACCTAGTTGATGAAAACACACCAAACTCACTTAACGACCGATTGTGAAAACAAGAAGTTCTAGCAGGCATTATAGCAATCAGATATGTCAATGTTCACAATATATATTATTTTTCAGACATCTGATAGGTCTGAATAAACAAGAAAGAACCAGGTGGTGCCGCATTTAAACAAAATACCGGGTGTCTTCGCGATACAACAGTCTCAAAATACGTTTTTGGACAACACTCACTCCCACACGACTTACACTGTTAGCCTCGTACTTACAGAATATGTGGGTGAACTAGTTTGTTCGAAGAAATACGCAGTAATGCAGCATATGAGTGAGGGAGATTTCCTTTACGTTTTTATGTGGCTTAGTTGTGTTTTTATGACTTGACAGCTGTGTTTGTATCAGTAAGTGACTTAGACTAGGGTGTGTTTCTACCTCCACCTGTCGAAGGAACAGATCTGTGTCGTTACTTGAGGGACCCGACCTGTACTATGGCTACAGATTTTTTTGCTGACTTTTTACACAGCAGTGCACCAATTAATGAAGAATAACTGTCTTTATTTATTTTTTTTTATGACCCGCAACTGATTGGTACTCTAACTTCTAATAGTATTACAATATGTTCAGAACAGCATACTGAGAGGTATGACATGATAGATCCTGAAAAAGTATGGTAGTATTGCTCAGCCCTGATAATAATTATGCTCCACTAAACCTCATTTTTGTATCCTAATTACACCATTAATCATTGTTTTATTTTATCAATAGTCTCGTAACGACTTTGATTATTGCTGTAATCAGACATACTATTGTTGGGAATGTGGACTTAATTCAGTCTTCGGTTTGTGGCTGGCGTTGGCTCAAGTTTCTCTTGGGTCTAGACCAGAATTTACATCCATCACAGACAACAGAAAATAAACCGATCGGGAGATCCAAGTGTGTCAGAGCAGCAATACCTACTCACTACAGCCGTTTTCCTAGAACTCATACTGGAGTCCCTCTGCTTCCTCCAACGTCTCCAAAGGCAGTTAGTCACCGCGTGAGCAATTGTTCTCTCACACTTTCCGCAGCCGGAGATCTTTTATTACAGTTTGCTATGAACGTGATACCCATTCATCGCACAGCTTGTTTATTTTAAGTTCTGGCTCTCTGAAGATGCAACTGAAAAGTCTGAATTTACTGCACTTACATTCGTTCACCCCCAAATGAATAGTTGTGCTTATGGTCCCAAAGCTTCCTATAAACAATTTATGCCACAAATGTTATTTTTTAAACAAGATTAAATGCTAGCAGTCTTTTTTTTTGTATTTAGTTCACTCACGTGTGTTCAGTGCCCATTACCATGCTAACATTATGCTGAATAAAGCACTTAAACAAGCAACTTCCTTGAACCTCAAGGATGGGCACACTCATGTCATATTGTTTGTTGACAGACAGGATATCCTATGTTTGACTTTTCACTTTGTGAGGGTGAGTGTGTGGCCTTGATTATTGGTACAATAGGTCCCCGAAATTTGCAAAGGTCACGTGCCAAGAGCACCCGTGAATTGTGAAAACCTGTGAATTTTTGATGTAATACTATACATGTCTGTTTTTATAGTCTAATGCCTAAATATGACCACAAATATGCCCCAAAATGCTTAAATTTTATTTTAAACTCAGCTTAATAGGTCACCCTTGAAAAAAATGTAAAGGTAAACTTATGCTTCCACACGGGGAAACGGTTATGATGCGGGAATGCAAGACTGGAGCTACAAGTGATGCGTCACAGGACAGCAGCCAATCAGCAGCAAGCAGAAATGAATAACCTTGCCGTATTGGCTACTTTCAAACCTCCCACATTCGGTATTTCACTGCACGGTTGCTTTGTGTTCTCTCAGCAGTACAAAAAAAAAGTCATACATTTATATAGAAATTTAGCTGAACTGATGATAAAGTTTTTAAATAATATTTTTCTTAATAAAAGAACAAAAAAATGCATGAAAAAATGGTATTTTACCATGAGAAATGCAAAAAAAAAATTGAGGGGGTTTTCGTGAACATTTTTTGTGACGTCCTAAGAAAAAATCCACAAATAACTGAGGCTGCGAAATCTGAACCTCGACTTTGCGGAGGTCGAATGTATTAGCCAATGAAAAGTGAACAAATTTGAGTCTCGTTTCGGTCAGTGAACACTTAATATGTATGATCACTGATAGATAGCTGGTTTGACTTCTGCACTTCAGTCATAGTTTATCTCAAATGTCTGATGGTATTGACTTGTGGCTCATCACTAGCTTGTTGAAATATTAAAATCTCTATTATTGAATCTGATATAGCCTACATGGGAGAGTCTTTTCTGATTGATTTGCCCTGTTCTTTTTAATGCTTAATCCTACCTCTTAAACGCAACACTTACCTTAAAGCTCAGGCTGAGCTTGCTCAACATCAACGTCAATCATGTCGGAATATACACACAAGCCTTCTTCCAGCTGTGCTGTGTAGCTTCGGCACTTTGATTGAGTGACGCTGATACCAGCAGACAAGGCATTAATCCATTTGTGGACTCAGGGCTTTTCTGGGTTTTACTCAGCAGCCCAGGGGCACAGCCTGAGCGCAACCAGTCCAGAGTCAGCCTTCACTCTGCTGTCCGACTGCTTATACAGCCGATCCCCCTCCAGATCAAAGGGTCTGGAACCACGGAATTTTCCTCTTCATCCCACTCCGTTCGGTTGAGCAAGCATGGAATGTGGTGGCTGGAAATACAGAGGGTGCTGACTGCAGCTGTGCAATATATTGTTTCATTGTTGTTGTGATATATGACTTGACGGGACCTATACTGCAGTGCCAAAGGTGGTGTAAGTGAAGGCCGCTTTGTGTTATAGGAAGTTTTTGGGTCTTGGACGTCTGTGCTCGGACCCCGCATCCATAAATCTGTGTAGGAATCTTTTCCGATCGCATTTCGACAACCACACTCCTAGTGTGGGGTTCGTGTGTGGTCTGCTGTTAAAAGCCTTTTTTAGTGCCTTAATTCTGCCAAGCCATTTCAGCTGCAGTGTTGCGTGATCAATAGACACTCGGTTATTGACCACACCTGCTGTTTTCTTGGCCTACTTTTTAGATCTTTTTTTTTTTTTTTGTGGATGTCAGCAGCATCTCTTCAGCCTCTCACTCCGCCGTCTGCAAAATCGCAGAAATGTGTTCGACTGAGCAAGTGTAGGGCAGACGGAAAGTAAGCCTCTGAGAATATCTCAGTACTTTGGCTGGACTGGGAAGTTTTTGCTGGTTGTAGTCAAAGCATAGAGTAATTTGATATGATTTTCTCACTCATTGAAACAGATTGCAAAGTGGAAATTATAGACTTTTATGAAAGTCACAACCTTTGCCACCTCAAGTCTACGTTACTGTGAAAGTATGCATCATGTGTCCATTTATTCATTTCATCTTGGGTGATGCTTGTAGCAGTTTTAAGACGTAAATAGAAGGAGGTACGTGGGAGCACTCAGTACACTTCTATGATCTCATGGTACCGAAATAGCAGGTATGCATGGCTACATTAGAGAAAACTACTGAACTGGGAATAAACACCCAATTATTGACTTGTGTTTAAAAATGAATTGGACTCACAAGTGATCCTAGTGGCCTGCGATTAGATATTTGTGGGTTTGAATGCCAAGACTGCTAGTGGCACCACTGGGGTTCCCTTGACTAAAGTAGAATCCCCACACAATGTGCTCATGGCTGCCTGCTGCTTCACTTGGTGAATGGGTTAAAATTCAGAGGAAAAATATCGTGCTGTGGTGTGTTCATGCATGACAGAATTGTAATTTTGCACTTTAACTTACCAAAGAACAAGTAGCCAATGGACATTGACATGTGGCCGAGGATTAGGTTTCTTGTCACTGATTGTTCTGGCATTGCTTTAATGTCAAAATCAGGTACATTCATGTCATCAGGAGAAACGTTCATGTTCATGGACCACAGGTTGTCCTGTTAAACAGCTAATGAAATCGATCAATAAAAAGGACTGGAATTGTGGACTATATTTTGACAATGTGAAAACAAATGGTTAAAAAAGAAACTAAAATGGGAAAAGAAATTGATCTCAAAGAATACTGCTGACTCAGTCACTACCTCAGACTTCTAATGGTCGGCACTGAACTTGTAAAGGTGACATTCATTTGTTTTTTTGGTTTCCTGTTGGTGCACAGCTGAGACCTCATTTGGGGAAAAGAGAGTTTTCAGTATAATCTATCACACTAATTCCTCTCTCTTGTCACAAAGCCTGTCTCTCCTGTGTCTTCTCCCTCTCGTCCTCCCTCCACCAAGTTGTGCACAGTCTATGCTCACATACTGGCTCTTTTGTGGCAGGTGATTGAACAGCTGTCTTTCTGGAGCAGCTGAGAGCAGCACTGCTGTGACAGTAATGTGGGGGCCCTGCTCAGCCTGCTGAATGAAGCCCTGACAATACATAAGCTCCAAATGAACAAATGGGCTGAGGCCTCCCTGTGAATCTCACTAACTTGTTTCTTTCACCAGGACTGTCTCTCTGGCTCACACTTTGTTCTTGCTCTCGCAGTTTTATAGCAGGGGCTGATTTTTCTTTCCTCTGTTTGCTTTTATTCGAACACAACTACTGCCTTATGTTCTACACGGAATGAGCTCAGTCATGTTGTCGTCTGGTCCTGAAATTTGGATCCCATTTATCAGTCGTTTGTTAATTCAGCCGGATTCTCCGTTGCAGTATCGATGCAGTAGAATGCTGCAACATACAGATGCAATCTCTAATCCAATCACAGTGTGTTGTACTGTCTGCATCTTGCCGAGTCACCGTGCCTGGTGCGTGTTTATGTGGGTGGTTTTGATGAATGGAAGTAATCCAGTAACGTGGGCATGTAATTTGTCTTCTCACAGATTTACCTATACATTTTGACAGTATTGTGCGATGTATTGTGTGTCCCGATACATCAGTAATACCAGCATAATGCACTTTCCTGCAGCTTATCTTGCGTGACAAGACTGGTTCCAAGGCTGGGCTGACTTCAGTCTTTACACTGAGATGATTAACAGCCAGTTGTCTGGTTTATATTTCTAATTGCCCACCCAAGGCAGTCGAGAACCAGCTCTGTTGCTTGCCGTTGTTCAGAGATGAACCGAGTGAACCTGGCTGGAAAGTTTTCCAGGCTTTGATATGAATATCATTTACTTATATTAAGGCAGAAGTGAACAGATCTAGTTTCAGATGTATGTGGTTTTTTTTGTTTTTTTTCCCTACTGCCCCTCCCGATTGGTGCTCTAGAGGTTTAAATTGCTTTATTTAGAGATGGGCTGGCTGTACAAAAGAAGTCATTCAGGTATAGTTGGGGCTGTGAAGGTGACAGTAAAGCCACTTTCCCATTGGCATACAGGAACTGTGCGGTAACTAAACCATTCTGCAACGGCCTGGAACTTACAGTACACTTTTGGTTTTCCAGTGTATCTCAGTCTGTTGAAGAGGTTTCTGATGCATCAGCACCTCCGGTTGTCATCCCAAAACCGCGTCCATGGATTCGTAGCAGTTTTTCTGTCAGAACCACTTTTGTTATTGTGGTCTCTTAATTTTATAGTCCTGTTCTTCAGGTGTGCGAAGAAAACTCAACTCCTCTAACTTGTTAGTGATGTGCTGGTACAGCTTCATATTTCTCAAAGCATTACAGATTAATTTGTTAGTGTCTTGGCATCTTAGAAAACGTCAATTGTGGTTTATCTTTGGCCCAGATAGACAGACAGTGGTGCTTGTACTTTGTCAACTTCCCATTTATTAGTTCATTCCTCTATTGTTTCTACATGGACAGTAAGAAAACAGTGGCCTCTTTCCATGTTGTGGTAACCTTTTTGTCCAATCATAAAGCAGTGATGCAGTCCGCTCGGCTGCGGCCCACTTTTGGCTCTGCCTTCAAGAAGAAAAGTGGCAGTACAGGTATGGCTCACTTTATTTGTAGTAGGAAAACATTTCTCCTTGGTATGGCACTATTCCTCGAGCCAGTGGAAAACCACCATAAAGCAAGGGAGAAATCCGACGCTTAATTAGCAGCATTATTCTGAAATAACTAGTACAGACCAAACAGCTAGGTGCCAAAAGGGTCCTTTGAAGTGACGTGGAAGAATCACGCTTTGTTTCCTAGAGCCTTCAAAGGACCACGTTACTCACAAATTAGTAAATGATCTTAAAGGGCCTATACTGATTGTGTCGGATGCAGTAAAATTGGGTCAGACTACACTGGTATGTGCATCTAAGCTTAGCAGCGTGCTCGTGTCATGTGGTGCTTGGCCCTTTCTCGTCTGGGTGCTCATCTGGTTTGTGTAGAAAAGGCAGGGGAGGATGTTAGGGTTGTGTATGTATATATTAATGTGTTCTAGTTGGACAAACTGCATGTTAGGGCTGAGCGCAAGCATATGTTCATATTTTATTTTGAGCTTAGCGAATGGTAACATCAGTTTTTTTTCTCACAATTCTTCCACGATGCAGTTTTACAAAGAATATGTACGTTTACTGAATTCTTACATAAGAAACCTCAGCTTTCTGAATGCAAACACATAAATCCCTAAATTGCTTTATGAAGTATGCCATAAACAAATCCATAAATATCCAGTTAAGGATCAAAGATAAAGCAATTGCTTGAGCTGTGCTCTGACCTACAATTCCAGTATAGCCTATGGAGACCCTTACATAAAGCATATGAAGAATGATTGTGTTTAAAGTATCCAACTGTAAGGCTGTTCCAGATGCATCACTGGGTGTATGGTATGTATGCAGAACTCTGAATATTTGATGGTTCATTGATATTAATGAAGCTTGGTGCAGCTATACAATAGTATAATGTACACCGAACCCACACTTTGTATCACAGAGCATCATAATGTCAGCAGCACTTAACATGACCCAGTTTAATACCAGAAGACACACCGTAAAATAGCGAAGCAAAGACAAACGAGTAGCCTTATTTCCCTTAATGTCAACATGAAAGGTAGTGTGGGGTGACTGTGTGCCGGGTCATTCACACAACACCCAAAGCAAATAGCTTGGCCGTACGTACAGATCTGTTCAGAAACTGCTTATAATGTGCTTCCTTGATGCCCTACTACAGTGTGCAGACCCATCACTGTAACTGTGTTGGAAATAGTTATTATTTCTAAGAGAAAATATGAAATGTGATTGCATGGTTTCAATAAAACCAATGTTTTGGAGACACCCAAACACTGGTTTTATGGCTAGAAAAGTTTGTTAAAAAAAACTGCTTGCAGTGGACAGTCGACCCGGTGCCTTTTCTGACTCTCCATTCTCATTTGTTTTACTGCTCACCTATGGATGGGGGCATTAACTCAACAAAATCGCAGCCATGTTCACAATTGATTTGATATTTTTATTTAAACCAGATCCAACAGTGACTTGAGACTTTTTATAACTAACCTGAGCTTTAGTGTCTTGAAGGATGTTTGAATCTATCTTCAGCTCTGCAGTATTAACATGTTGCTCTGTGCTTTGCTTTCTGTTTGACGTAGTTGTGACGTCTCAGCACTCGCTCCGAGACACACTCTCCTATATTCACTGTCGAGGTGTCTCTCTCTCCCCACGTGTTACGGGGGCAAAAAATTGGATTTGTTAAAAGATCAACTGATGAAATATCCGAATACACATGCAAAACACCGGATAATTATGATCGGTTTAGCAATGAAATTGAGCTTGAATGAGATGCTGCACACTTTTTCTACCATAGGGTGAAGACTAATTAAAATAAAATGTTGCCTGATTGCTAATGCGATCATACTAATCAAGGTGTGAATTTTGGCAACCCTATACCAGGCAGTCTGATTTAATGAATGGTTTACACAAGGAATGGGAACAAAGGGCTGTTTATTCTTCCAGTCAGAAGCTGTTTCAGTCTTCAAACAGATGATCAGGTGCACTCCTGCTTGTTCAGAATGAAAACTTGCTGCCACACTGGCTCTTTAGTCACCCCTGATTTATGTTGCTCTGTTACAAAAATAACACTTGGTGATATTGCCAATAAATTATGGGAAATTAAATGACCGTGAACCATGAAACCATGAAACCATTCACAATTTGTATTCATTTTTGTATTCAGAAAATGGGTTTAATTAGGTTTTCACCAGGTACTGGACTCTTGCTTGTCCAGTTAGACAAAAATGAAAATGGATGATGACATTTGTATTTGAACTCTGTCAAAAACTACAGTACATATTGAATCATGGACTTGTGTGCTGATACAAGCAATCCATGTATCAGCGGCTCACCTAACAAAAGCATCTAAGTGGGCATGTACCATGGAAATCTATAATAATTTCACACTGTTGGATATTAGTAAATAAATAACCTTTGGGTTCTGTTTGAGATTCAAAAGCTAGCACTTCCCCTTGTTTCACCTCAGTTCTTTTTCACACTTCATTGAACAGTATTTGAGGGTGGGGGTGCAGTGACCTTCTGGTCCAATCATATTTCACTCCAATTTCAAACCAAACAGGCTTTTTCAATTCCAAAAAAAATTAAAATTCATGCAGCGTCTTTATGTAATGACCTCAACATAACGGCGATCAGCTCTGCGATAATTTGCCCTCTGTGACTAATCGAATAGTCTGTGTGTGTGCGTGTGTGTGCGCGTATGCGCGTGTGTGCGTGCGGTTGTGTTTACTTATCTCTTTGTGTCCAACAAATGCCCTCATAAATATATAGATATGGGAAAATGTTTAGAAGTGGGGGGCATTTTGATAGTCCTCACAAAGTAACATGCTGTTTTTTATCGGAAAAAACTGACAGGCCTTTTGGTCACAGGGTTTAAGGTTGGGTTTAGTTGTAGATACCAGTCAACAGTATACACCAGTCAATAGAATGTCCTAGCAAAAAATAGTAATACCGAACATGTGCGAGTGCACTAACCCCCCCCCCCACCCACCCACGCGCTCGGCTGTCACCCACCCCCTCTGCTCAAATGTCACCTTGCATCTTCGTCTGACCCCTCAGCCACTGTGGGCCCCCCGGGGCCGTTCAACCTTCAGTGCAGAGCAGCACACCTCCCTTTGAACTTTCCTCTGAAGCCTCTGCCATGGCGTGCTCGTGTTCTTGCGGTGGTGTTCTCCGCACTTGCCTAATTGAGTACTGAGCAGTTACGTAATCGCCTGTGACATTTTCTTTTGCGCAGCGTGATTCTGTGTCATTTTCGCAGGGATAAAAATGAAAGTGGTAGGCAGGTTAAGCCAGGGTGTAAAGCCTAAAATGTAGGATTCAATCTCCGAGCACTCGCTCGGTCATTATGAGCGGAATACTGATGCCCGCCTCGGTCTCCATCTGTCCTTACGTCCTTAACTGTAATAATACTGACGAACGTTAGCCACCCTTTACTTTCAAAGTATGCCATTAGCAGCCATCCAGACTGAATTTTGTTTATACTTTTAGTAATCAGTGTCATTTCAGAAGGGCAGTTATGTAAGATGATAAGCCTCTATTACTTGGATGTTATGTAGCCTTGAAGTTTAAGGCTAATAATAACAACATCAACTTTGAATACATACATATCTTGTCTGATTGCATACATTTGAGGAGTTTACATGATCTGGTGTGCTTGATTCCATACCTGCTTTACTTTTATAACTGTTATACTTTTAAGATAATGCTGTTGAAGCCCATGCTAAAACCTGATGAGGATTAACACACTTCTGTGTAATACTCTAATGGGTTATTAATGAGTTCATATTAATATACTGGAGCTTGCTTGTGCAGTGGCTGGTTGGGACTTTTCGAGGCCCAGTTAAAAAGTAGTTTGGCAGAAATGTTCTTCTCAAACCAGATGTCATCTATCAACAAAGGCATGTTTAATGTTCAATTATATTGTAGGAAAGCATTGTAGCTATTGGCTAATGTAGCTGATAAATATAACAGGCCAATATTCAAACAGATCTTTTTTTTCCCTGTAAAATTGCATCACAAACTTCTCTCAAAGCATGTGCTGCTCTTCTTGTAGGTGAGAGACTTGGAGATGTGGTTTAAGAAATAGCATGGCTTAGTGTTAGCTATAAGATTTTATACAAGCAACTCTCTCAGTAAACACCAGGACTCTTATTTGAAAGGTAGTCGTAGGGACAACTGATTGGCATACTTTTAGAGTAATCTGGGCTGAGATCATTGTCACAAAAGCGGATTCTTATTTTACTGCTCATAATGCGTCATACTGTGTCCTAAACCACATCTACAACTCTGTACCAATGCAATTAAGAGGTAGATATAATAGAAAAGCTGTGGGTGGTTGTTAGCAAAAACTCGTAGCTTCTGTGCTAAGCTAAATAGACATTGGATGCCAATCCTGTATTGTCTAGAAATTTATTAGAGGTTTTAGTGATTTGAGGAGGACAAAAATGGTCAGAGCCACAATCTGCACGCAAAAGTATCACTCTGTAGTGCCACTAGTGCCTTTTTTATGCAACATAATAAATGGACACTATATTTAGGCTGGTGTTCTGTGTTAATGTAGTTTTTCTCCTCTCCACACTTAATCTGATTATTTCTACTTCATGTTCAAGAGGCAGCTCTTTAGCATTCCTTCCTCTTTTTACTGTCTCTCCCTCTCCAGTTTAGTCTTAAAATTATTGTACCTCATAAATCTTCGGCCTAGGCTGCGTAGCTAACGCTGCAAGGGAGGAAACCCGATCCCCCCTCATTGCACCTGTGAACTCTGGCCCTACCAAAGGTTTGTGTTTGGGGTTACCCCAATGGCTGTCTTGAAATTGATAACGCTCAGTGTTTTTATAGCTGCAGCCTTACATCAAAGCAAAGGGGATTTGGCTTCACTTTTTAAGGTCATGGTGTGTTATGGCTCCTCTTATTGCGCTAACTTTTTTAGGGGGCCAAGCACTAGTGACTACATCGTTTTTCTGTAGAATTTTGGTCACAGTTGTGTGTAATACAATGCTTGTTTACTAAAAGATTTTGTATTTTTGTTTTTTTTCCATTTTAGTTTGGTTGATGTCGTATTTCAGCTGCTAATGTTTGCCAAATCATACATTATAGCGTTACTTTTTCCATCCATCAATTTCAGAAATAAATTTTTATGTCAACTTTCACTGATCTATTATAGTGTCCAGTTCCAGATGTATGCTTCAGATATCATCTTGATCAAATGTTTAATAAAGCTAATGTGGCATGCAAATAGATGCATAAATGTTATACAAAATGCAAACTTCCTTTTGCAATCATACCATCTGTGTAACAAGCGATTTCCTCATTTTATGATGCAATCAAACAATAAAATCAGTATTGCTCCCTGCACTTTCTCTAGTGTCTGCCATGAGTCAGTATGTGTGTGTTTTAGAGCAGGGTTTCTTAATCCTGCTTCCAGTGACCCACAATACCGCACGGTTTCAAGTATACCTTGACAGGCCACACCTGATCCAGCTCCTGGATGTCTCTGTGAACCGTATCAGGTGTGTTGGGCCTGTGGGGACATCAAGACAAGACGAGGAAACACTGTTTTAGAATGTTATATTGTCTGGCAATTTGATGGGAGGTAAACACTGAATCTATGTTTTGACCTGTATCGATAAATTTTGCTGGACGAAACATTGTCCCAGAAATTATTGCGATAAACGATAATATTGTCATTGTGTCTGTTTCTACTGATGTAATGATAATGGCTTAATAATGCAAATGCACCCTTTCAAAGATCCATAAACCTTGACTTCTAAAAATCACATAACCCTGGGAGTGGAAGACATAGTAAGACAGTCAGCATTAGGGATGTGCGGTATACCGGTACTGTGAAAATACTGGTATTTCTTTTTTTTCAAACGGTACAATATCAAAGGTTTGCTCAGTTCGGTATTTCATCGGCTGTTCCGCTTTTCACCACTATGGGGCAGTGTTGCGCAAACTGGCTCAAAACCGGCAGGCGTGTTAACAGACAAACGGCGATGGATCACAGAGAGAAAACGCGCTCTACACATCCAAAATTAATATATAACGAGAGTGGTAGAAGTGAAATATGTCATTACTTTGCCTACAAATTTGATCAAAAGGGTGAACCCACAGGCCTCAATGCAGTGGCGGACCTTCACGCATAATACAGTCTTACAAGCAAGGCAACCATTTTGACCAAGAAATACGGTCTCTCTAATCAGTGATTCAGTAATTTATATTAGTATCTGTAAAAATAAAGAAACGTCGTAAAGGCATGTGATAGTTTAAACTATACGGCTTGTATAGCAGGTTCGTAGACAGACATTAAAACGACAGTGAAACCGTCTAACTACAGAGAAGCTGACTCGCGCGGAAGTAGCGGGTGACGTCATGATTTTGAATCAGCGCGCGACAGGGGGAAAGGGGGTAACTGAATTTCCCATGACACCTGTTACCTGCAAATATACTGCCCCTCCTGAATATACTGGCCCCCCTGAAATAGCTTTGGCCCACCCAAGTAAAAAGTCTAGCTCCGCCACTGCCTCAATGCACCAGTCTGCAAGCTCTGCTATAAATCATGTGCTGCCAATGGAGGCAACACATCAAATGTTAGCAAGCATTTGTCACTTGCCCATCCTGATTTGTTTAATAAGTTAAGAGAACAACAGATGAGTTTCAACTGATTTAATTTAGACTTTTATTTGAAAGAGATCAGTATTATTTTTTAAATCTGCAGCTATCAAAGGAGCTAGCAAAAAAATACCTGCCAAGATATGTAGATGTGAACCCATTTTATTCAGTCCCAAAATCACAATCCAACCTATATCCTCTATTCTGTAGGGTCATTTTTGTTGTTGTTGCATTCTGCTTGCATTTACATTTTCTTTGTGATAAAGACTGAAAATGTATTAAGAGATTACTTTATTTTAATTAGATCTCTTCGGTTTTGTTTCTTTTAAAATCAAAATTGTAGTTTTATTATTTTTTGTAACAATTTCTTTGCACTGTTGTTCATAGAGTTTCAAGCACTGTGTTTAATAAATCTGTTTTCAATTCACCTATATTTGCCTGTTTCCTTTTTTTTAACCTATGGTATCAATTGAGCATCGATACCAAGGTATTAGATCCTAGTATCGTACCAAAGTCAAAATTGTGGTATCGAGCCATCCCTAGTCAGCATACCTTGACTTTGTGTGACATAAGGCAGGATCTCTCAAGAGTAGCAATGTGTGCTAAATTCTAGCGGTGTCCCTATACTTTTGTGCAAGGCGATTGTCTTCGTCTTAATAACTCCAGCTTGCCGGGGGGTATTATGGCAAACAAGGTGTCTTTGGAAATCTCTCATTGAGCCCTATTTAACTGTGATGTTTCCCAGAGATTGGTGCTTGCCCCGTCTAGAAAATCCATGAGCAATGAGTGCATGTTAAAACCGGACTGGCTCTCTGCACTTCTAAAGGTCTTTCTGTAAATTTAGACACCTCATTTAAATAAAATATATTTACACCTGATTATACTATTACTTGGCTGTTTTATATTATAAGTATTGCAAACGTAGAGCTTTTTCAGCTCTGCAGTGCACCAGACCGTGAGAGTGAAGCACGTCTCTCATAACACCTCTGAGGACACGTCTGAGTATAAACGAGGAGAAATGAGACTCCGAGGTTTTGGCACGTTCCCAAAGAAGTGCCGATCTCTGGGAAAAAAAAAAAACTTCCCTTCCTGTAAAACGCCATATGCAGGGGGATAAGCGGTATTCACAGCTTAAATGCATATGTAGTTAGCATTTTCTCACCAGGCGGCTAGCTAGCTATTGGGTTAACCCACAAGAGAGTTGTTGCCTCATTACCCTAAGGAAACGAGCGGGGGCGGTAGAGACCAATGTAAGTGGAGTCCTTTGGAAAGCAAACAAATGGAAATGATCGTGGCCGGAAAATTGTCGACCTCATTTTAATTATGTGCAAGTAATTGATTAATTGTTTATCATGACAGGCATAGTGTTGACTTTTATCATGTAGTTTGTGGGTTTGAAAACTTCAGTGGATTGCAGTCTGTCACACAATGGTGGAACATTGAGTGCTTGTTGCCTGGTAACATTTAGCTTATGACAGACTTGAATCAAACAAACATTATTGCCCTGTTAAAGTTTCATGGCTCAAGTCAGAAGATTTGGATGTTGGTTTGGATGAGTCAATTTTTATTTATGTATATATATGTTTATTTTATAGGACCAATGAACAGGTGTTATTTGGTTTGTGTATCTTTCTCAGCCCAGCAGTGACTCACACATTGTACTAAAATGATAGTGTGTGTGTGTGATGCACAGAGTTGATTGCATTCCTTAGAGCTGCTGGATTCCTAAAGTTGAGCTGAAAATAAACCACCAACCACAAATGTCCAGCCAGCAGTGACCGGTGTCCAGAAACGGAGTGCCTTTAACCTCATAGCCTAATGTTATTACAAATTTCCCACTTGTTGCACTAATAAAGTATTAATTTGTCTTAAACAACTCCAGACTGTGAGCCTGGCCGAGAGAAGAATTATTATTTGCTGCTTTACCTTTAAAACACAACTCCATTGAGCCCAGATACTATGAAACAGCATCTTCACCGAGCCTCAGAGAAGAGTCTTGTGATGGATGAGGTGGAGTAATAGATGCTCTGCTACCTTTTCCCAGATGGTGGGAGGGAGAACAGATCGTGCATGTGGAGGGAGGGGTCAACCACAATGCAAGAGATCTTCCAGATGCAGCATTTGTGATTGAAGGGACTGATGGTTGCTAGAGAGACTCTGATTATGTCTCGATAAATGGTTTGTGGTGTAATTTCATTTATGTGCATTTGTTAAGATCCAACTGATAAAGAGGCAGAGCATCTTATTCTGCTTGTTGCAACATAAACATATCTACTATAAAACAAGGGACAAGCTTTATTGAGAACAGCGTATTCCAGAAATTGGTGCAGAGAATGTGAGGTTTGACTGAAGAAATGTTAACACTGGTCCCTAATGATAATTAATGATTGAGAAACTTTACTTCAAAGTGAATTACCAGAGAGGAACAGAAACAGCAAGGAAGTTCTATAACGAATGAACGAACACCAATATAATTGTTTGCCATATGCTCTCAATACACACATGCTAAATAAAGCTAAACAGACACACAGTCCTCCCCCCGTAGATATATATTTTTCTTCTTTAAGCTCTCTCCCCACATTACTGGTCTATTAGACCTTTTGCATCCTTAGCGATGCGTAGCCTGCATGTCAGCTTTCATCACGTGACTCTGGGGTGGGGTGGGGTGTTTGCACACCACTTCCTTTCCATAAGGCAGTAAAACCAGCTCTCTCCCTTGCACTGTCTCTTCAGATGTGGCTAAGAACCCACAGTTCCTTTTAAAAATATGTACCTTGCACTTTTAAGCGGGCACCAGTGCTGGCTTGTTAAAATTCATGATAAATCCTTTGGCTGTGATGAGGAATGCAGATTGGATTAGACATAGTGTTCTGCAGTAGACTGTGTGTCATCGCACTTCTACTTGGCATCAGTTGGCTGGTGCAGACAGTGTTGTGACTAAAATGAAACCTGACAGCCAGACATTTTCATTTTGTTATTACAACCTCTTTTAATCTAAAGTTCTTTAAAGCAGCCGCCCCCAACCAATTTTGTACCACGTTATTTCATGTAAAATAATATTTTTTGAAACAGTCGGTAAAGATACTACTACAAACTGCATGCGTTTTTTTGCTAGCTTGTGGGCTAACTTTTTGATCTGCTGTATCATGTGACTTGGATGAGCATTTTTTTCAAAATAAAAGACTTTCAGCCTGATGATCAATAATGTATACACATTTTTTTCTCTTTCTGTGCGGCCAAGTACCAAAAGTCTCATGATACTGGTCCTCAGACCAGTGGTTGGGGATGTCTGCTTTAAAGTGAGACCAACCCTTCTCAAAGTCAGTCACATGATTTAGCAGTAAAGTACTTTCTCTCCATTGTGTGAGGTTTGAAGTTGTTAAGTGTTGTATCTGTATGATACACTCTTATGTTTAGGGAGGTGCCGGTATGGTAGTAGTGGATTGATGCTGATCTCCAATATTTTCTACACATATAAACAAAATAAACAAAATGTGACTAGACTGTTATTTGAAATATACCCATTATATACTGAAAATATACTCTGTACCCTGTAAATGTATTTGTACCCTGTAAATGTATTTGTTTTGTACAGCTGTGGAAAGTTTTGAGTATCTTTCAAAAGAAGTCAGCTCTCAGTTAAAGTTGGAAGCAGTTGTCCATGGTTATTTTTGTATTGGCCTACTACAAACATAATGCTGAAGTTGCTCTTTTGTTGATCTTGAGCAGTCTAGGCTGTGTCTGTCTGCAGTCCTCCGGTGACCTGTGGCCCACTGATCTGGATTCAGCACATCTTGCCTCCTTCATAAGATCTCAGAAAGCTGTTTCCCCTTTTCCCCACCCTTACTGAGCTCTAATCCTTCTCCCAGCATGTCAGCGCTGTCCTCTGTGTTTGTGCAGTTTTAATGTTGAGCTCTCTATCTGAGTGCTGTTGTGCTGGACTGTGAATTGTTGTGGCCATTCTGAAGACAACTGAGTTGAATCCTGAAACATTAGGCAATTTGCTCTGCTGTTCCTAAATTGTACTGCTATGTTCCAGTGTATCTTAACCTGGTAACGGTGTTTCTCCCCACAGTTTATGGCCTGTTGTCCCAGAACTGCATTCATAGAGATTTGGTTGGTTTGTTATTTGTTTTTTTTTTACAATTTTATCAGTATAGGTTAGCTCTGCACTGAATACCTAACCCTGCTAATTCATTATTGAGGTCCTGGTACACCTGGTTCGGCTGCACCACACTGTCAGCCCTGTCATCCCGCATCCCGGTACGACTTGGGTGCTTTATTTGTAATAGAAAACATTTACCAGTCCCAATACCAGTGGAAATGCATCGATTGTCTAGAGTGATGGGCCGATCCACGTTTAACCAGTTTTGATCCAAATCTGCTACACAACTGCCGATACCGATTCCGATGTAATACATCATTTAAACTTCAATAGTGGCATTATTTTGTTGAAATTTTGCTGTTTGTTAGTAAGGTTACATGACAGTATAAATAAACTATTGAGCACTTATTTTGGCAGAAAATAAATGTTCGTCACGTTCAGTCGTTTTGTCTCTCTTTTTTTTTTTTTCTATGCAAAAAGAGCCAAACATGCCTTCATGCCCACTCACGGTACACAGTACTACAGTTCTTGTTGCCGATGGCTATGTTATGTCACACATGACTTCAAAAGCCTGACGTTTATTACAGAATTATTAATGTTGTTCCGATTCAGATACTAGTATCGGAAATGCTGCCGATACCACCAAAAAATCTGGTATCGGTATCGGCCAGTATTTGAGTCCAAATACCAATCCGATACCATTTTCCTAAACATAAACCTAGTTATGCTTGGTTAAGGTTGCTAGGTTACAGGGACACTGGCAAGAC
>JBBMFX010000080.1:21404665-21448975 GCA_037832545.1 Rhabdalestes septentrionalis | reverse complement strand
TATCTATCTCTCTCTCTCTCTGTCTCTCTCTCTTTCTGTCTGTCTCTATCTCTCTCTCTCTCTGTCTGTCTCTCTTTCCTTCCTTCTTTGTTTTTTCTTTTTTCTTTCCATCTACCATTCTGCTATTTCCTTCCTTCTGCTCTTTTGAAATGTATAACTTTATTTTTCTTCTGTCGTTCTTTCTTTAAGTTCCATTCCTCTTGCTCTCTTTCTCATCCCCCCCTTTTCTGAATGGAGATTTGTCTATTAAACATCTTGTCCATTGTCATAAGGTTTCACTGATTATTTACAGACTGAAAAATCAACATGTCTGGGTGCGCACGTGCCAAATACAACCTTCAGGCCTCTGTAGTTTTTAGTTTTGTCTTTATCTACCTTGGGGCTCCTGTCTGTGTTTGGGTTCTCATTGCTGTGTTGTCATAGCCTTGTGAGTTTGTTCTTTCAGGTTTCTCAGGTAATAACTGCAATAATGAAGCTCACATGTCTGAGAGGCATAATGCAGACAGCTGGAGGAAGTGTGTGTGGATGTGTGTGTGAGAGAGCGTGAGATAGGAAGGGGGGGGGAGGGGTGGGCACTGAGGAAAGATGATGTCATCTGAAGGAACATTGTTGTTTAAGCATGTGGTGCTTTGTCAGTCAGGGAAGTTCGGTTAAAATGTGGATATGTTTTAGATGCTTTTTGCTTTAAGGGAATAATTTTACAAATTCTGTACCCCCCCAATCAGCCCCAGGCCTCGTGCTGTTGATCTGCCAGGATGAAGGGTTTTTTTTCACTGATAATGTAGCTAACGGAAGCTTATTCCCCATAAAGAATGAGCATCATACTACTTGCACGACTAAAATCACATCTTTGTTTCAAACTGGATTGAGGTTTTTATTTTTTTGATTGATCAATGCTTCACATTTACTCCCACTCAACTCACACAGGGAGTGTAAACTGTTGGGGTGTCCTTGAGGCCTGGTTTGCAAACCAGAGTTTTAAATAATATCAAAGACTTGCTTGTGCTTTTTATGACAATGGTCAAATGTTAATTATTAGTTTATAGCCAGAATATATCATACTTAGGAAATTCAGCCCATATAAAAAGCTCTATGAAATGACTTAATGTACAAGTGGGATAGTTTAGCTATACAGTTTCCATTGTCTGTTAACTACATCAGCCTCCTAGAAATGACAGTTTTCACCCACTAAATCCTTTAAGATGCTTAGTCAAACATCTAAGAAGCTGGCTCTGTTCTTCCAGTCTGATCTGGCCAGATCTGAGTTTCTTTGCAATCATCCAGGTCTTCTTTAGGCAAAATGGTGTTTGACTGTATTAGACTGAAAGGCATGGCAGCTACTCCTCAATAAGCCTTTGTCAGCCCATGCCTCGTACACAAAGCGCATGACTCAGAGGAACAGTGTGTTTTGAATTAGCTGTAATGGGTGTCAGAGCGGTTGAGATCTCAGCGGTGGTCGTCTTTCACAATGCCATTTTTCACCACACCGAATAATGCTGGTGGATAATCGGGTGAATCTGAAGCCGAAGACATGATGTCAGGGCGGATGGCATTAGTGCAAGTCGTTTTTGATTCAGATAGTGTCAGTTATGATCTAGCCAAGTCACTGTGAATCTTTGTCGCTACTTCATTCTGAAGATTTAACATCATCAGATGTTTGGATATAGGGAGGGACAACATCCCAATATTGTTATGACAAACTGAATCAGAATCGGAAAACTTTCTTGATCCCAGAGGAAATTGCTTGAAAATAAATGCTGCTAAGATTAGCAGTAGCATTAGCAGTGTGCTAGCAGCCCAAACAAAGCCTTAAACAGACAAAACACAGAAATAACACACATCCCTGATGGTTAGAATGGGCACAGCTAAATATACTGAATTATAATTATATGTAAATTGTGTACATTTTGGTTTAAATTGTGCTGTATTTTGTCTACATTACGATCATAAACTGTGATGTGCTTTCTGGGTATATCATGTCAACATTATTTCTCTAACACCGCACAAATGGTGAGAAGGACATTATTTGTCACATGCACACAAATTAAGCTGTAAAATGCAGTCTCTGCATATCGTATCCAAACAGGCTAGAGCAGTGCACACACTGAGCTGCTCGCAGTGGGCCCTGGGACCAACTCCAGGCCTTTTTGCCAGTCCCTCAGTCGGGAGCACTGCAAGAGCGCTAATCCTGTCATGCAAGTCTTTGTGAGGGGAAGAAGATGGCGCACCCAGAGGGGAACCCTCACAAAAATGCAGAGAACATGCAAACTGCACACTAGACCCTGGGCACCCCCACTGGGAATCAAACTCGGGCCCTTCTTGCTGTGAACATTAACTTGTTACACAACGTGCCCAGTCATGCTTTTGTGCTATTAAATACTACTGGTATACACTTGCATAAAATTTTTCTCAGGCTATTGAACACATGACACTTGTTATGTCTGTTTTTTTGGTGGGGGGTTGGAAATATTGTGATACGAGTTATCAAAAGATCCTGTGCCATCATATTTTTCTTTTTCATCTCTCCCCACATCTTTGAGTGTAACATAACACTCAGCCCAGTCCTTATTTTACTAGATTCATGGCACTGGAATCAGGGTTTAATCTGATGATATGATGTAATTATGGTTATTTTTCTTCATCATTGCACAACTTACTAACTAACAACATTAGGTCTGAAGCAAGAGCGTGCAGGATTTGTGGTGGTCGTTTGCAAGCTTTGTTGCTCAAGCAGTTCTGTTGCAAATGAAGAAAATTATTACCATGTTTATTCTCCAAAATACAATTCCACATTCTTACATTTCTATTGACATTCAGGCTCCAGCCATGTTTTGTCCAGAGGGTTATATTGATGTTACTTAAGCCACAGAATGTATATGTGAAGACTGCAAAACAAAGCTGGCTAATAAAATGGGAGAGAAAAATACAGCCATGCAGTCTTGCCATGCAGTAAAGCTCCACAAATGAGGTAATGAGGCACAGTGAAGGGTACGCCGCCTCGCATATGGTTTATTTCCTCACAGTACTGTTTTGGATATGCTTAATTTCCTTTCATCCGCGCCGCTTCACAATATTGAACGCCCTTTGCAGACGCAGCAAAAGCCGGCCTAAGCGAATTGATTGCATCCTCGCTTTTATAAAGGAATGCTTAAATGGATTACACACTTTTCTTGCATTATTAAGCCTCCTTAATGAAAATGCCTGTAAATTGCAGCGAAGGACAGCGAATTTCATCCGCCCTTAATCCCAAAATACTCATCCCGCTAACGAGGCTTAGAAAATCGGCCGTTTAGACACATGTCGCAGGCTTCCCGGCAGTTAGCACCGAGCCGGTGCTCCAGAGAGCTTGTTTATCCGAGTGCATCTCGCTAGCTTAGCCACATGATACCCCAATAGCGTCTCTGTAAACAGAGTTAGCGCAAACTGTACCCATGATGATTACATAAGATTTTAATTGCTGCCCCCTTCTATCTTTTTGTTAATGTGCTTTAGGATGAAGAAGAAGAGATCAAGCTCGAGATCAACATGCTGAAAAAGTACTCGCACCACAGAAACATCGCCACCTACTATGGCGCGTTCATTAAAAAGAGCCCCCCGGGACACGATGACCAGCTATGGGTGAGTATAGAATATCGCCACTGATGAGTGCATTGCTGGCACTAATTGTGCTTGGGCTGCACAATATATTGATTGTTAATCATTGTCCTCATGTTGGTCTCGGAAATGCTGATATCATGCAGATTATCCTCGTAAGAATCACAGGACTTTTTCCTGTATGCTGTAAGCATTTGGATCAAACACCGATTTACGTGAGGGCTCCTGTGGTGAATCAATCATAAGAATTAAATATTCATGCAATCCCACAAAATGTTGCAGCCATCAAGTGATATCCCAGGTAAAGAAGAAAATAAAATATTATACAAATGAGCTTTTGTATAATTAGGTTGACTGGGGAGTGCAATCCATAATGGGCGCGAAATCACACTAGAAATGACTGTGTGGTGCTGGTGTACTGCCCAGCCACTCAGATACTGTAATATTGCATCATATGTAAATGACCAAGCATTTGTTTACTTTTATGACCTGAAATTTGGGTGTAGATTATAGAATTACAGAATTATGGCACACACCCCTACACACACCGACTCCACCAATCAAAAGTTCTTTGTTTTTGTTATTTTCTAAATTGTAGATTAATATTGAAAACAAACAAAATAATGAAGGAACACATGGAATTATGCAGTAAACGGGTACGTTAAACAAACCAGAATGTTTTTTAATAAGCTAATGATGGACTGTTTCTTTATTACTTAGTTAAGTGGTTTCTTCTATAATGTGAAGTAGAACCGTAGTGGAACAGGATCACTAACTGTGTACCAAACCAATCATCACAACTGATGACCCCAAACACAGTAAGAAGGCAATAAATCCCACTTATGAACTTTTGATGAAGAACAACTGTTAATTGAATACCATTCCATTTCGATGCATCATGAATCTGTTTTAAAACAATGCCAAGAGTGTGCAAAACTGTCATCAGAGCAATAGGGGATCTTTTCAATATTAATGTAAAATGTAGCCAATAATAAAACTAAAGGAAATTGTTGAATGAGAAGATGTGTCCAAACTTTTAACATGCATTTGGTAGTGTACGTGTAAAAACAATATACACTAGAGTTTAGATTCTTAGCCCGAAACCGGACGATATTTCCTGCCTCTATTCTCAGGCCGGGCCAATGATTAAACATTCGAGTGGCTCAGAGTGTCAGTTTACGAACGCACCCACAGTTGAGAACGTCTTATCCCACGTATTAAAAAATTGTCGGGTTTAAATCGGGCTTGGGCTGAAAATTAGAGGTTAATATGTTGGGCTGGGCTAGGGCACAAGGTGCACGGGCCTGGGTAGGGTTGGTTTTAATTTTTTGGGCCTGATCTATACTCTAGTATACACATATATGTACAAATGTATACCTATATTAACACATCTTTATAGTTCTAAATATACAGCCATATTCCATATGTAAATTATATATTATATTTTACAGGATATTACAGTCAAATTCCTTGTATGTGCTCGCTCACATACCTAGCCAATAAACGCGATCCTGATTCTGATTCTAATTCTGAAGGGTTTACAAACCTGAAGCCCCAATGTATGCTTGTGCACATTTAAAAAAAATTACGGTAATTTCCCTGCAGCATTATAAAGTAACTAATAGCCATAACATAAGACCATCATTCACCTCTGAAGGATGGGAGTGGACATCCCAACTCAAAATGATGCAGTCTAGTATTTAACCCCGTCTTATTGATTCACTGATATGCTTTTAAATAACACCGGGTCAATTTTTAGGAAATTAATAACAAAACTTATATTCCCTTAATGTCCTCAATCCTTACTTTTAACCACCAAGCATTAACAAAATGTCTTGCAAGTACTGCACTGTTCAAGCACTCAGGCTGTCTCTCGACATCACTCTCTCTCCCTCTCTCCAGTTGGTAATGGAGTTCTGTGGAGCTGGCTCCATCACGGATCTAGTGAAGAACACTAAAGGAAACAAACTGAAGGAGGATCAGATCGCCTACATCTCCAGAGAGATACTTCGAGTGAGTAACTCTGGCTGCTCTTTGGATTTACTACTTGCCTTGCTGGCTTTATTTTATGATCCGTTTCCTCACCCCGTTTGTCCTTGTGTCTTTCCTGCGTGTCTGTTAGATCTCTTCAGTCTTTGATAACTCGTACCAGTCCTTATCCTGTACTTTATCTAGACTCTTATTGTTTTTTCCCCCATTACTTGTAATTGAATTCTGGGATATGTAGTCTTATGTATGATCTCCTGGTTTAGGGTCTGGCCCATTTGCATGCCCACCACGTCATCCACCGTGACATCAAAGGCCAAAACGTCCTGCTAACTGAGAATGCGGAGGTGAAGCTGGGTATGTTTTGAAGTCCCTAGCGTGTCTTAACACCACACCAGTACAATTAAATGCAGCTGTCAATACGTCCAAACAGGCTTAAAAAAAACGAATTAATTGATATCAGTTCATTCCTGTTTCTTCATTAAACTCTGTTTGTGATCTCCTCCAGTGGACTTTGGTGTGAGCGCCCAGTTGGACCGGACAGTTGGCAGGAGAAACACTTTTATTGGCACACCATATTGGATGGCCCCCGAGGTCATCGCCTGTGATGAAAACCCTGATGCCACATACGACTACAGGGTATGACTTTCCATCGAAATCTGCATTAAACCAATTTAATGGTTAATTCAACATTTCTGGCCCATTTATGGGTTCAAGTGAACTGGCCGACTTAATTTCAGTCGATTCGTAAGTAAACTGATTGCGTTTACTTCTTTCAGTTGATTGCATTTATTTATACATGTAAGCAAATGTATCTTCTTAATATGATTCAACGATTTTTCTAAGTGATTCTCTGTGAGAAAGAAAAGCTTTTGCCTCCCCACATTAATCTGATGTACCTGTAGAACTTAACTGTGTAACTTTCATTCTGAATTGTCTAAAATAAATGTCCAGGCCTGGTCCCTCAACTTGCTCTAACTAATCAGCTAATTAACAAGCCTTTCCTGGATTGAAGTTGGTGTTTTGGAGCAGAATAATGCTAAGATGTTCAGGTCAAGAGGGTTCCAGGACCAAGGAACCTCTAGGTCTGGCTCTCCACAAACAAAGCAGCAAAGTTTATTGGCTTTGTTGTATTAAACACAAATTCTCAGTGATATAGAGTAACAAACCAGAAGGAAGTTGAATTATATGAAAAATGCAAATAGAAAGGGCATTTATTCTTTTAATTCTTCATTTTATTTGTCAAAATATATCCATTCCTGCAGCAAACCTGAAACCCAGTTTAACAAAATGGAATGGTAAAGCATTTACCTCTTTGTAATGTTGCCGTTCTTTCTCACAACCTTTAAGACATTTTGGCACTAAGGACACCAAGAGATGAAGTGCTTCATGAGTTGCTTTGTCCAGGTCTTCCTGCAGACACATCTCAGGGTGTGCAACAGTACTGGATTATCATTGTCGCTTTTTTGTTTAGATTTAAATTCTCCACATATTCTTGACTGGGGCCGGTCAGGACTGCATTCAGGCCTGTCCTGTACCCCAACCTTCTTTCTCCACTGCCTTGTTCCCAGCTTTTGTAATGTGTTTTGCACTGTCCTGTTGAAAAATACATGGATACAACTTGAAATGCAGGAATGGATGTTTATTAACAAGTGAAATGTGGTTGACCTGGCAAACCATGATCATGATAATTTAATAAAAACATTTTTTCAGCTCTGTTTCAAATATGGAGTTGCACATAGTGAAGGGAAATGCTCTTTCTGAATGCTAACACATTTTTTTTGCTGTAAGAGAGGAAGGTGATTGATTGACTTGGGGAAAAAACAGGCCTGTTTTGTCGGTCAGAAAATTTGGGAACAGGCAGCCTATTGCCTTTCACCACCACTCAGGATTTAAATGGATGTTCTGGCAGATGACCAGATCACTAAAACCGCGATCAGTATGTTGTGCGGAGGTTGGTTGGTTTTGTCTGTTCATGCTCCGCTGTGGTGACTGGGTGAAGCTGCTGCGTGTGCACTATTGTTCACCAGCCTCTAATTGCGGCTCTCCTCCTGCAGAGTGACCTGTGGTCTTGCGGTATTACTGCAATTGAGATGGCCGAGGGAGCTCCCCGTGAGTACTTTAACATGTTTCCTGGCTTGTACGCACTTCAGATTATACGCAGTCTTTCCATACTGTCTGGTTCCGACTTGCTATTTTCGTCTGCCCATCATTTCCGCTCGCTCCTTCCTCTTCCTCATGATTCTTTTAGTTCTTCCGTCATCTGTTCACATGCCTGCATTTACTCATATTTTGCTGCTGTTTGGCTGATGATGGCCATGGGTGATTTGTATACATTTGCTTACATTTCTTCCCCCCCCCTCCTGCAGCACTGTGTGACATGCACCCGATGCGAGCGCTTTTCCTCATCCCCAGAAACCCACCGCCGCGGCTCAAGTCCAAAACATGGTGAGCTGGTTTTACACTACTTGGAGGTGCTTTGATGTACCGAATGCATTAAAGTCAGCAGCGTTACACGACATCTGGACCCCGCAGCTCATCTGGATGTTCACAAACAGCCTTTTTAAAAGCCATCAGATGCCCGGCTGTGTGTCGTGTCTGTGAGAACGTGAGAGATGATTTGTGTTACCAATGGCATTGGTGGAAAGATGGAATATGAAGGACAGTGAAAACTGTGTTACTTTTGGGTTTCAAACTAGCCAGCAGTCAAACCTCTCCCAGGTAGCACCTCCTTTTACATTTGAATTGCTTCTTAATTTATTAATTGCTCTTAATGAAACAATTAGTAGGACATTGGCCTAGTGTTTATCCTTGCTTATTAAAGAATAATTTCAAATCTGCTGATAACCTGGGCTGATTGGTGTGGAAATGCCTTCAATGAGAAGACACCCATAGTGAGTCCTTGTTTTTGGCTTCTAATAAACAGAACTCTCTGACATGAGATAATGCTCATGTTCCAGTTCTTATAGGGGAATACACTGGTTCCGTTAACAGCAGTAAATGGTCTAACAACAGCAAGATGGATGTTCCAATGCAGGGTCAGATTTTCCTAATTATCATGGTTAGTCACAGCTGTGAGATGATCAAGCAGTTTTTTTTTTAAGATGAGCCCTCACACTGAAAGTCATCATGTAAAACAAAACATAAACCAGAATGAGCACTTTTTTAATGCTGAGTACTTGCTTAAACTGGGATGAACGCCAATTTTCCTGGTCATAAAATAAAAACTTAAATAAAAACATGGCAAATTGTTTCTATGTAGGATAGGTAGTTCGAAACCTGATCACCCCACAGAAACACTACTTTTGCAATGCCAACAATCACGTGACTTATCGCTACAGTAATTCTGCTCAGGCAGAGAATGTACTTTTTCTTTCAACACAGACAAGTTTAGCACAGCACTGACTATTTAGGCAACAGAGACCGGTAACTAGTAAAGACTTGTAAACTATTGAGCAGAAAGCAAAACCATCAAAGCATGAAAAATACATCCAAACCTAACTATTAGTTTAAAGACTTGGTTTCTGCTTCCTTGACAGTTTACTATTTGGTCTGTGGAGTCCTGTTTAGAAATGATTCATGTTGGTTTCTGTTTTGACCAAGTTAAGTCATAGTGCCTGAAATCTGCGAATTTCATGAGCATTTTCAGATCAGGCCTTATTTGATCCACTTTTCCTTTTTTAGCAGCCATTAGCCCTCTTGGATTGAATAAACTGTTGGCATGTTCGCAGCCTGGCAATCTCGGAAAAGGGGAAAAAACCAAAGATCTCGTATTCTTCCCTCCTCTCATAAAAAGGCTAACCTCAGTCCTCACATTTGAATGTATTGTGTCATCTTTCAATTTCCAAGATGGAAAGCTCAGTAATGCTTCCTAAGCTCTGCTGTCTGCAGCAATAGAACTCAAAAGCAGCCGATTCGAATAGCTTTTCAGATCTAATTTCGCCCCCTCCGACTTAAACGTTTAACACAGGCTCACAGCGTTGAATGCCTAAGTTCCTCAAAATTTTTGTTTTCAACATGTGTTTGTGTCCAGAGTGATTATCCCGTTCAGCCATCCCTGACCAGACTTTGGATCTGGCGTTTTCTTCTCCTCCTCATAAAGTTAAGGGACTTGTTTTTCTTTCGCAGGTCTAAGAAGTTCTTCAGCTTCATCGAAAGCTGCTTGGTGAAGAACTACACGCAGCGCCCCCCCACAGATCAGCTCCTGAAGCACCCCTTCATCAGAGACCAGCCCAACGAGAGGCAGGTGCGCATCCAGCTCAAAGACCAGATTGACCGCACCCGCAAGAGGAGGGGAGAGAAAGGTGAGACCCTGCAAAACCCTTTTTAACCAGCAGGAAGTGGAACACCTGTTCCACAATAAGAATGTAGGAGGAAGGTACGCAAAGATGTTTGCATTGTCATAGACATGTTTAAGGTTGAGCAATACAGTGTTCTCCCACTAAGTCGCTGTTGGGAGTTCGCAGCCTCAGTCTTTCTTGGATTTTTTTTCTTAGAACCTAACTGTTCACCTGAAACCACAAATAAACCTTCATATTATTTTTTGTGGCAACATATAATTTTTCGTGAATTTTAGTGTAAAATTAATTTTCATTGACTAATTTTGTAACAAACAATATAAATTCAAATACATTTCCATATCAAATTTAACGGCATGCTTTTGTTTTTAGTACTTTCGTGAGACACAAAGCAACCATTTATTGGCTGCTGCACTATGACGCATCTCTGGCAGCTGCAGCTCAGCATTCCCGCATCATTCTTCATTGTGGAGTGTTTCTCTGAGTGTTCTGTTCTTCATTTTTTTCTTCTTAAAGCCCTGTATTTTTATTATTGTATTACTGTGTTACCTGGTTACACCAAAGAAAACGACAGAACAGTAATTACAGTGCAGTCAATACAGGGGAAACGTCGATATTTTACATTCTAGCACTGCAAGAGTTCAGTGTAAACTATACAGTACAAATACATGTTTACTTTAACATTTTCTTTAAGAGTGAAGTATTAAACGGAGATTAAAATGAAATGATTTAGTGTTTACACTATAAAAGTAGGCACTTTTTAAAATGTTTTTCACAATTTGTGGAAGCTCTTGGAACATAGCCTACTTTCTGGTTATTGGAACAGTACTGTCACATTTAAAAATGGTTAAAAACACAAATGTAATGTTAATTCAGCATTTCACATCCTGCGCTACACTCTATCCAGTTAAATAGGGTAATTTATGCTCTCATGAACCACCATATTAAACAAATATACATTAAACAAATATGCCACTTGAGAGCCCCTTAGATATTCTGTATTGACACATTAATGTTGTTGTAGTCTTTAAGTACTGGTGATTTTCACAATATGCTCAGAAAAGCACATTATGATAGATTTGTATCATATCGTATTTTATGACCCCGAGGGTATTCTAGTGTTTGCTAAAACCTGATTATGTACGAGGATAAAGGTTTGAGTTGAAGAATGAAAAAGTGTTTTTATAACAGAGATGTAATTACACCCTGAGATGGCGCTAATCCAATATCAGGTATTGGTTTCAGACCAGTACCTTCAGAAAATGCTGGATCTGATGTCAGATGGAGGAAGAAAAAATAGAACAAATCGGATTTCATCCTATAACAGATCTGGCTTGAAAATAGCACACAGTCAGAGTGTGGGATGACATGCTAGTGGTGTATTTAGTCTGGTGGGGTAGTGGAGGGTTTGAGTACTCTGAGCATGATAGCCTACTTTTAGAGGCTCCTCTTAAGTGAAGTGCTTCCATTAAAAACAGCTCATTTTAAAGCTTACCAGTACTGTGCCATCTGCTCCAAAATGCATCCTTATGCTCTTTTTGAAAATATTATGCATTGCGCCAGATAAGATGCATCACTCAGGTCGGAGTATGTGAGAGTAATGAGTCTGATAATGTCCCCAATCCCAGAAGGCCTTGAGTTGATAACTGACACACGGAACTTTCCTCGCAGATGAGACGGAGTACGAGTACAGCGGAAGTGAGGAAGAGGCGGAGGAAGCGCCGGAGCAGGAGGGCGAGCCCAGGTATCGTCACTATATTATGAGGCATTTTCCGATAGTTCCTGCTCTGACTACAGAAGATTTTTACTTCCTGTTTTGCAAAAGAATTGTCTAGTCAAAAGCATTAATGCAATAATCCTTTAAAAAATACCTCTTGGCTGATATCTGGCTCTAGCACATGTTTGTACCATTCTGCTCTCTCACACTCTCAAACAGAAGTTGCAGAGACCCGTTCCCCACCCTGCCTCCAAAAAAGACAATGTATTCGGACATTAGTCAGCTTTCTGTAGGCTTTAAATAATGTTCTACAGATGCTGTGTCACAACTCACTGACATACAAAAACTCGAATGCATAGAAATCTAATAACTTCAGTACAAAACCTAATTTGAACCCTTTCACTATGAAATTGGCTTTCTACCTGATTATAACTCTTTTTGTAACAATTCCAGTATCTATAGAGCCATAAGTAACTTCAGAATGTGACTGTAGCATGTAAAGTGTCCATTAGTCACACATGAACACTCCACATCACAGCACACAGTGTGAACAGCATGAGATTGTTCTCTGTTTTTAACCCACACACTAATGAAGCAGCGGGCAGCCATTGACACAGCACCCTGGGAGCAGTGTGTGGGGATGGTACCTACCTCAGTGGTGCCTTGGGATTTGAACCCACAAGGGCATCTACTCAACCATCAGGCCATTATATGTCCAAAATAAAATGTGACTAGATGTGCCCTCGCTCTCTCCCCCTTTACAGCTCCATAGTGAATGTTCCCGGTGAGTCGACGCTCCGACGAGACTTTATCCGTCTGCAGCAGGAGAACAAGGAGCGCTCGGAGGCTCTGAGGCGGCAGCAGCTCCTACAGGAGCAGCAGCTCCGCGAGCAGGAGGAATACAAGCGCCAGCTGCTGGCGGAGCGACAGAAACGCATCGAGCAGCAGAAGGAGCAGAGGAGGAGGCTGGAGGAGGTGAGGAGTTTGGGGGAAGTGGGAAACATTTGTCAAAGGTGGGAAATGAGTTGATGTGTGTGATGTAATCTTTCACCTCACACTTTGACTCACTTTAGACTCCAGGAAATGCATCGTGAAATCTATTTTCACCACAATCTCAGATGTTTCTGAGGGCTTTCAGAAAGCCCTTTACATTTCTCTGGATTGTTCGCCATCACTTCTCTGCACACTGAAGATGTGAAAGAGCTTTGCGTCCAGTGTGTACCCCCATGTATGCCTCAGTAAATAAAGGCCATTTTCTAGTAAAGACTATAGGCGAAGTAGAATTGGCTTCGTAGCCACTGTAATTTATAGGTTTCTCTTCAGTAGTGGAAAGGCACTTTTAAAATAAGAAGGTACGATATAAATGTGCATATTGTGTGGTTATTAGCATCTTGTGTGTTGACTTGGTGTCGTGCTGGGTAAAGATACTGTACAGCGATCAGCCGTAACTTAAAAACCACCTTGAGTAATATTATGAAGCTCTCCCTTGTGCTGCCAGAACAGTTCTGAGCTGTCAAAGCTCCGTGTTTTGGTATTTGTCACTGAGACGTTAGCAGATGATCTGCAGTAATTGAGAAGTGGAGCCTACATTGATCAAAGCCATTTGTCCAGCACATTCCACAGATACTTATTCTGGTGAATCTGAAGTCAACGCCTTTTAATTAATGGTCAGGGTGTCAACATGTCGACGACTGGTCTGCAGCTGCCCCATGCGGAGTAAGATTTGATGCGCTGTGTGTTCAGAGCCAGCCTTCACTTTTCCAACTGTTTGTGCTTCAGTGCCGGCATAATTTTAATGCATTTTAATCTTACAGAGTTGCCCAGGTTTGTGGTAATCTCTGAAACGGGGCAGCTTTCAGTGAAACTTTTATAACCTATTTAAGTGATACAAAGTAACGTGATGATATCGACGGTGTTGCAGTACCGAAAAAGCATCCAGTTCGTAATAGTTCACTTTAGGAGTGAAGAAGAAGCTTGTCTCGGTGTTTGGTACATTGCAGCGTGTGTGTAGTTCTGTCTGAGTGCACGTGCACATGTGTTGAGGGATATATTTTTGGGTCTCTTGTTGCCTTTTTACTGTTCAGCCAGGGTTTTCATCAGAGGCCCTCCAAGGCACTTTACCATAATTGGATTTGGGCTCTGTCTCAGAAGTAGGCCACGGAGGGTCAGGAAACTGGGAGGCCCATTACGTCTCCTTTCATTATCAACAGCAGTCTAGCGCACGAAGATGTGGATCTATTCGTGTTTGTTTAGGAAAATTGCAGCCTGCCTGTGTGTAAGCGACTGCGTGTGTCTGTTCTGATGTCTTTAGGCCATTTCCTATGTTTATTTACATTCTCTTTAAACCGTAATAGTCTACTGTAGCGTTTTGGGTCTGAAGCGCACTTCTTAAATTATCCACACTGCTTTGAAACATTAAAGTCTTGGAGGGCTTGTGTTACATTAGTCTGTTACATTACGTTCACCAGCAGCTCGTAACTTAGACCCACCGTTCCATTACCTCGCACTGTTTTGATTCCACGGTTCTCTGCACGTGCGGGGGCAACATTCGCTGTTTTCACTCTCGCCCTCTAATGGTGTATTACAGCAACAGCGCCGCGAGCGAGAGATGAGGAGGCAGCAGGAGCGGGAGCAGAGGCGGCGGGAGCAGGAGGAGAAGAGGAGGATAGAAGAGATGGAACGGCGACGCAAGGAAGAGGAGGAGCGTAGGAGGGCCGAGGAGGAGAAAAGGAGGAACGATCGTGAACAGGTAGTGGGACCCGTTGTGCCACAGTACACTAATCACTCCTTTTAGACAGTTTATATCTAGTTATAATTTACTTATTTGTTGCAATTAATGTAATATGAGTTAAGGAGGATGTACCAGTATAAACAGTGGCGTTGTTGAGTAATAAAAGAAGTAATATTTGTTACAATTTCAGTTAAAAAGGATCTCTCATTGAGATGAAACAGTTAAAAGGTTTATTACAAGCTGGGAAAACAATTTAGATATTTATTTTTAAACTAACAGGATTGTTTCCATTAAAGAGGCACTCTAGCCTAAAGCTCTGAATTCCTCAGCCTCAATGAGTGATGATACTTACAATATTTTTGTATTTGTAAGTGTTCTCTCACTACAGTAACCAAGCATGCATTACAAAATGTCAGACATTCATCAGGAATCCTTGTGGTGTCCACCAGTCCTGATTGCAACACTAAACACTGATGCAATTCAGTTTCATTTGATTTATATTGCGCTTTTTACAAGAAATATCTGAAAACAGCTTCACAGAATCCACATCAAAGCCCCAAATATGAAGTAAAGGGAGGCAGGAAGAAACCTTGAGAAACCACGACTTCACAGGGGCACCTGGAGAAAGGGAGTCTTTAACTAACAAAACTAATTATAACAGACAAAGAAAAACTCTATGTACATATGTGATCACTTCTAGCTGACAAATACAACTAAACTAGCATTAGTGTAACTCTTACATCGCTTGATTAACAAAATCATCCACTGAGCACAAATTGGACACCAGAGATTTTAAGGGAATCCAAGCTGAGGTTAAAATAGCTATATCTAGATAATATTTCTGACCTAAACCTCTGAAGTCATTTCTGTTGTTCAAGTTATCAATTTCCGCCAGTGTAAGGATAGATTTAAGATGGTTACTACATCTAAATAGCATTTAGATATTTGCTTCCTAGCAGAGATAGAAGTTATCAGCCTTCACCAGAGATTGGGAGGAAAAAAATACATTTAAAATGCAAGGTCCACCCCAAAAGTCAGTTGTCGTTTTTCAGAAGTACCAGCTACTTTCAAGATGGGTCTTCAGAAGGTGGACAAACTTGTTTGAAGACGTTGCAGCCCCACTGTAGGATGTGAAAAGACATGCTTGCTGCTTATGGAGTGATGCATCTTTTGTTTTTAGCCTAAGTGCCCCTTTACAGTAAAAAATACTGGCCAAAAATCAATTCTGCAAAAGCTAAACTGCTGGAGTGTGATCTTTTGCAGCATAAAAGCAAAGCAAATTGAAGCCATGCTTGGGTTTATTCATTTTTGAGGTTCTATCAGGATTGAGAACTCCAGATTTAAGTTACTATGAATATGCTTTCCTGGTCTAGCTCGTTCTGTAAATGAAAGAATGCTGAAGCACTAACGCTGCTTTCCTTGACAGGAGTATATCCGGCGTCAGCTGGAGGAGGAGCAGAGGCACCTAGAGATCCTTCAGCAGCAGCTGCTTCATGAACAGGCCATATTACTGGTAGGAACTTTTGCTCTTTGTCTACACCCATCGCTTCGCCACACAGTTTGCTGGTTTTGGCAGTAGACTTGGCCTATTGTTCCTGTGAAGTTTTGCATGAAACCCAGTGAGATATTTCTTGCCTAGTGGGAAGCTGAAACAGGTCATTTTGAAGATCACAGGATCAAATGATTCCCCTGTAGTTGAGCAATTCTATTGTTCTCATGCATTCAGTAATTGAAGTCACTCCCAGCCAATAACACGAGAAGACAGAAAGTTATGTCTGTCTGCTTAATGTAATATATATTTATATGAGCATCATTTTATGGCCGCCTCAAGATATTCAGGGGATTTCCCACAATTCCTCTCTTCCCAAAAAGTGGCTAGGCACAGTTCATTGTTCTTGTCTTTGAGGGCAGTTGTTTATGTTGTGAGTGGTCTGCTGCGCGTCTCGGGAGAGAGTGGAAATGACTTAATACGAGGATGCCGTAAACAGAGTTAAACGCTGCCGCTCTCCCTGTGTTTTTGTTGACCTTTTCCTCTTTCTTCCCATGGCCATCCATCTCCATGGTCATGTGACGGCGTAAACACACACAGTGCTTCCCGTGTCTAGTAAAATAGAATAAAGAAGAACCTGAGCTGTTAATATGGTGTCATTGTTAATCTGTTTTTATTTAGATCTGTGTTTTGTAATTAAGAGGCGTGTTTTGATTATTGCTTGAAATTTGAGTTTCTCACCACTGTATTGCCTTGGTTTGTGTTTCACCTAAATGTCTTTCATTTTTGCATTTTAATGCAGTTATAAGACAACATTTCAAAAACTGTTCTTTCCCTACAGCAGTGTGGAATCAGAGGATAGTCAGTAAAAAAATATACAATATATCATTTCTTGATAAACAGTTTGGTTTCTCTCAAGCATTTTACATTCTCATATTTCAGAGCCATGAACTGTCACTACACCAAGTACTGATTAGTATTAAGCATAGTATTACCACACAGAATGCTACTTAATAACAGGTACACTCTCAGTTTAAACTTTACCTGCATAGGTTTGAAAGAGTTCAAATTTGAGCAATGTTAGAATTAACCAGTAACCTTTCACAACCTTTTGATTTTGTTACTTTGACTTTTTTGGAGCTGATACTTTACCTACTGTTACTGACATTTTTCATCAGTCCTTTACTTTCTTGAGGTATTTCACGGAATGAGTACTTTCGCTTGAGTATAGGTTCAGGCTACTCCACCCACCTCTGTGGAGCTCTGTGTAATCAGCCAACAGTGTGCTGTTATTACTGTGGCAGAATCTGTTAGCATTTGCATCGCATAATACAAGCACGTGTATTGACTTGGACCCTCCTGGGCATTTGAAGTCAAACATATTAAAATTCTAAGTGTGATTGTGGTAAGTTTCCTTAACGGAGCTGCGCTCTGTGCTCAGGAGTTCAAATGGCGGGAGTTGGAGGAGCAGCGTAAGGCGGAGCGGCTGCAGAGGCAGCTCCAGCAGGAGCAGGCCTACCTGTTGTCCCTCCAAAAGGACCCCAAACAGCAGAGCCAAGCCCTCACACCCCACCCTGACTGGGCCAAATTACCCCAGGCTCACCCCTTAGAAGGGCCAGATAATCCACTTTACGTCAACACTGATGACATTAGAGCCAGTAAGACTGAAAGCTCACTTCCCACAGAGGGTGACCGAGGAGCAGGACAGACTAAACCTGTAGACCGAGAGGAATCCAGAGACCAGACAGAAAATGTGTCAGCGGACCAGTTCTGTTCAGGGACAGAACCAGTACATATAACTAGCTCTCAGACAGATGCGACTAGTAAACCCGCCGTCCAAACAACTCCCACGACTGGTGGCCCAGTCTCTGAAGCCCAGTCACTCAGAGAGGTGAAGACCCCCCCTTGCTCCACCCAACCCTGCCTGCTGCTTCTCTGGCTTCTGGACCTAACCTCGGCTCTGTTTCTGCATGTGGAGGACAATAGAGTGGTGGGGACGAAAGAAATCTGGTTTTCTTTTGATTCTCTTGTTTTTATCGCGATTCAATCTGATTCACCAATTCATTTTTACACAATTAATCGTCCGAACCTTAATTTGTTTTGCTTTTTCTTTTTTTGTCTTATTGAGATTGGTCACTTGATTACAGAAATTTTTTGAAAATTTCGCTAAATCCTCTTAGTGATAAACAAGGTAGTCACAGAACATTACAAAAGCTGTGCTATAAAGTATGAACGTCTTCAGAAAGAAAGGACTTTTGTGTCACTGAAAACAGGAAACCCATGCCAGCAGGTTACAGCACTAATGCCTGTGTGTTTTGTGGGTGCAGATTTCATGTATGTGGAGTAAATGAAATGTTTGCTCAGTGTATGTGAAGTAAAAGGTTGTATTTAGTTAGCTCCTGTCTGCTTGGCAGGTCACTCCAGTTATTTATGGCTTAACTGAAGGGCTCCCTTAACATTCTAAGTAAATAGGGGGCCTCTCAATTCTCTGTTGTTCACAAATGTCCGTGTTTAGGTAGAGCACTTGTCAAAGACATGGACCAACTAAAAAGTTAAAGCATGTGTTCTTCAGCGTGTTTGGATTAAAAAGGAACACGGGCCCTCAAATGACACAAGTTACTTAGAAAGTGAAGATTCCTGCCTATATCAGGGCTATATAATGAGATGCACAGCCACAGAGTTTGTAATATTTTAACATTAAAGTGGCTAATCTGATTAAATCAATCTTGTTGATGCCTGTAGACACCCTGAAAATGGGATATTTACGTTTCCTTCTTTCAGTGAAGTAAATTGTTTGACAGCTTTGAAAGCCTCCGCTCAGTATGTTGTTTAGTTAAGCCGATCTTTCCGGGATGGACTTAAAGTGAAAAATGCACACTCATTACTCAAGCTAATCATCCAAATCATCAGTGGATTACTCAATTTCTAAACTCATGACAGCTCTAGATAAAACGATGTTTCTGTGACAGTCCTGTTATTCAGCTGGAAAGAAAACCATATTGCTCACCACTGTAGTCTGGAAACAGAATGGCATTATGACAAATGTCCTGTCTTCTGTTATGTCTTATTGTCTTGTCTTGTCTTGCCTTTCGTGTTAAAACTAAAACATATTTACCTCAGGTCAGCTGCAGAAACTGAAACTTGCTGAATCTGTTCCAAAAACCTTTTTGAATCAGGAGCTGCTTTTGCAACAACAATTGAATCCAATATTGAGTTTCTTTACACTTCAGTAGTAATGAAGAGTTACAGTTCTCATGTGCAGCTTGAGTTTTAGGTGGATCGGATGTCCCAATTTAAAAATAATCATCTTTAGAGGAAAAACAGATACTAACCTCTCTTGCCTTGGCTTAAGTTTGTTTGGCATGTCGTTTTCTGTCACTAGGCTTACTCTGAGCTGTGTTTTAACCCTTTGCTCAAGAAATCCAGCTGACCCTTAGTCTATTGGAATGTTCTGAAGGGAGTGATGGACGTTTCTTTTAGCATGTAACCAGCAACCAGTCCTAACACAGTTGTGTTTGGTATGTTTTGTACTACTTGGGCTTCTTGCTAAGTCCTAGCCAGGCAGTCGCAAGCATGCTGTCACCTGTCTGAATGAATGGCGGTTCACGTTACATGTCCCTGATGCTCTCCAGCCACCCACTGACCGGTTTTCCCCCCTCCCTCCCTGTCCATCTCCCCCAATCCAGGCTGATGAAAGGCACCGTAAGAACATTCATGGTTCCCCTCAGACCGCTCCACCCAAGCAGCCCCCTGTACCTCCCCGCTCGTCTGAACCCTACTCTAACGGCAACTCCTCCTCTGAGTCCTCCGGCATGCACAAACCCATGGAGCCACAGGTAACAGCCCAGGGACCCTCTGTTTTCCCCTCCATACTAGTGTATCAGTATCCATGTTTTCATATTGTTTTCATAATTAAATCTTACAATATAATTGTAGGGTGTTATCTCAGCACTGTTAAATCCTGAAAACTCTGATTTTACAATTCCATTCAATCCAGAATTAGTTTACAATAACATACAGTAGAAAGAGACAGGTAGAATTGTCACCTAGATCTGAGACGTTTGTGTGTCTGGCTATTTTTGAGCTGCTATCCGGCATGATGCACCACACCGTTCACATCGAGATGCATGTTATTGCTTGTCATGTTACACTGTCATGAGACTACGTCTCTTTCCCTTCTCACCACTAGGCCTGTGTGTTACTGTGTGTAAAGTACTATGAAACTGGATGACTTATTGTTCTAGTCATCTGGGGAGTCTCTCACCCCTCCTCATCATCATTTCTTCACCTTGCCTGTGATCATGTCTTACTGTCTCTATGTCACTTTCCTCCCCCATCCCCCACCCCCCATCTCTCTTCCGTTTATTCTTTCCTCTCCTGGAAGGTCCAGTGGTCTCACCTGGCCGCGCTAAAGAGCAACGCGTCTGCTCCCCCTGTGTCTCGCTCCCATTCCTTCAGTGATCCCGTTCCTAGTTTTGCACATCTCCACATCCGCCCTCAGGAGCCCCACCAGCACCACCACCCAGCGCACCCCGCACGCTCCGAGCACCCACACCTGCAAGCCCACTCGCAGTCCAGGGGTCACGAGGCCCCGGAGTCGGGCCTCGATGACGAGGTCCCCCCGAGGGTAAGGACGGTATCTGGGATCCACTGTGCAGAAAACGGGAAAAAGATGAAGTCTGCACATCTTTAAAAAAGATCGTTGAAGCCTTGCTTAGCTCAGTGGGAATAATAAAGGTTCATCTTATTGGTAGAAAGGATGGATTGAATCTTTTGGACTATTTAGCCTAATTGCTGAAAGGTTTGTGTGGTTGTGACCTGTTTACACTTGTGTACATGTCTTTTTTTTTCTTCTTTTTTTTTGGTTTTTAATATTCTTTATTGCACTTCTGCTTTAAATTACACTTTTTTGTTTTAAAGGTTTTTATTTGTCTTTTGTTAATATTGGCTTATGTAAATAACTGCACATAGTATTAACCCACACTCTCCCATTTGTTTTTCTGTAAGGTCCCAGTGAGAACAACATCCAGATCTCCTGTACTGTCCCGTCGAGACTCGCCACTTCAGAGTGGCCAGCAGAATAACCAAATTGTACAGAGGAACACTGCAAGGTCAGTTTACAAACAAGCTATACTGTTAATCCAAAACTATTGCATTATTTTTATAGAGCCAATACATTACTGTCCTTTTAGATGTGGTACATGCGAAGAGAAACAACTTACAGTTCATGCCAGATGTTGCTTAGGGATACAAGTCAAGAAATAAAAATGTAACAGTTTAACTCTGTGCTGATTTCTGTATAGAGATATACAGTCTGTACAGATTGAGCTCAAGTTACCAACAGAAAATCATTCCACACCACATGTCTGTTTGTACAGAGCATTTGGTGAAAAATAAGTGTGTTGAATGCGTTAATTTCCCCTTCTCTTCTGTCTTTCTTCCCCTCAGTAATGCAGAGCAGCGTCTCTTGCGGGACCGAGTGGAGAAACTGGCCTCCAGACCGGGCAGCGGGAGCTCCTCAGGTTCCAGCAACTCCAGCTCTCAGGCCAGCTCCCAGAGCGGCTCAGGAGAAAAGTTCAGGGTTCGCTGTGAGTGGCTTCTCCTTCTATACACAGTACATAACATCAAAGGACTGTTTTTCACATATGGATTTAGATTAAAAAAAGAATACAGACAACCGAGTGGTAACCCCCAAGTTTAGACTTATTGCTAGAGTGCTGCTGGGAAAAAATCCCATCCACATGAACCTGAGCAGGCAAACAATAAAGCGTCAAGATTTTTTTTCCCTATTGATGCTTATCTTCTTATTTCAGCTTCTTCAAAATCTGAGGGATCTCCACTTCAGCGCCCAGAAAACACAGGCAAAAAATCAGAGGACAAGAAGGACTTTATCAGACCATCCAGGCCTGCAGTAAGTGTTCCTTTAAACATAGTTTTATGACGAGAAGCCCTCTCACTCTGATAATTGCAAAAGATTTTCTGATTAAACATGACCCGACAGCATTGACCTTTCCATACTTGACGTTTGTTTACCACGCAGTACAGACTTGATTAATCAGCAGGCTTGTGTACCTTCGCTAATCTCCTGCTGATCTCTTTGTTTTCTCATCCACCGGACATTTTACGGAATTTCCACGCTCTGTCTTCCCCGTTACCTTCTCCGTCCAAATGGTGACTGACTTTGTAAACTATGTAGGGTGAAGTGGTGAGTTCACAAGGCCTGAGCACGGGACCACAGTGTTCAAAGCATGAGCCATCACGTGTTTTTTTTTATTTTTTAACCAGATTTTTTAAGTTCACTTTTTTGCTGTAAACCAAGGCTCATTTGTCTTCACTCCCTGGCTATTTGTTACACAGTCCCCTGACACCTACTGTTTTGACCATTCAACCACATCTCCTCCTGAAATGCTGCTGTTTGCCTGCACAATTTACTTCATACATGAAAAAAATCAATAAATATGCTGAAGTGCAGTTTAGTTGCACTTTGCTACCGTTGATCTTATTGCTGTGCTGTTGGTTATATTGAGCACCACACCTGTTGTGGCTTGGCATGCATCCCTACTCAACTGTTTTAACAAATGATTTTGAAACACCAGTGTTTAATAACTATATTTTGAAACACACTTAACCTACTGCATTGTCAGAGAGGGACCAATGCCCCTATACTTGTGCCGGATAATTTTCACCCTGTATAAAGCAACTGATCGTTACCTTTTACACCCTGCGTTTAGGATCTCACTCTACTGGCCAATGAGATGCGCACAATAGAAGATGCACGGCCACCCAACAAGGCGACAGACTACTCATCGTCGAGTGAGGATTCTGAATCAGACGAGGATGATGATGAGGTGGAGCAGGAGCTGGGCAATGATTCCACCTCTGGAGCGGAGGACACAAGGGCAAGGTGTGTGTGTGTGTGTGTGTGTGTGTGTTTTTGTTCTTTACTCCTAGCCAATATAATCATATACAGCCATGGAAAAACACGGAATCCCCAAATTTTTGTTCTCTGATTATTGCTTTTGTAATGTGTGGGAGTGTGTCTGTGGAAAATGTGAATGTCACTTTTGATTCAAAATGTTAAACTACATGACACTCTTACGTTATTTTACAACTGCAAAATGAAAAGAATGATCTTAAGGGCAGAGTGTGTGCATGTGTGACACGGTTTCTTCACATCAGAAACTGAATCAGGAGTGAAGCTGCTGGAATACGGCACATAAAAAAAGCTGTTGTTATTATTTTTTACACTCGCACTGCTATAGTTGATAAAAGAATAGCAACCTGTGCATTTTACACACACACACACACAGTGCAAACTGTACAAACAGTGAACAGAAAAAAAGGACGTTTTTTTCCATGGGTGTATTTTGTTTTGCGCAGAGTTTATCATTACTTTACCGAGGATTATCACCATCTGCAGAATATTAAAACAGTGTATGTACTATGATAAATGGTCTATAGCCCACATATAGCACCAAGTACTCCAAATTGTGTGGTAGAATTCAGTATTTCCACACAAGGCATGTTTTGGAATGTGCTAAGTCCAATGTACAGTCATTAACTTAAGGGCCGTTTTTATTTACACATATGTGTTTGGGTTCAGTGTTAAAAATGGGGATTCTATGGAGATTTTTCTTTTCCATTGAATGGAAGAGTAAAATAATAATGAAACCCTCCTCTACTCCAGCTCCTCCAAACTCCGAAATGGTGAGACGGAGTCCGTAAAGACCATGATTGTCCACGACGAAGCAGAAAGCGACCCGAACACCACTCATTCTAAAGACGGCACTTTAATTGTCAGACAGGTAGGAGAGGGCTTTGTTTTTCCTTTTGTCAGATTTCTGTGTTTTTATCATCTGTTCTTTCATCCATTTCTTGCGTATGCATTTTCCGTTACCACATTCTATGTTTAATTTGTTCCGTTTGGCTTTTATGTTCTAAGAACACGGCTTTCTCCCTGCATACTTGCAGTGCTACAGTATTCTGTGCTAAATTCATGCAAGCTGATTTTAATTCCAGAATCGGAAAACTTTATAGATCCTGGAGGAAACAGCTTAATTGGCTTTGTATTGATTTCCTTAACAGAAAATTGGTTTTGTGCTTAGAAAGCTCACAACACACTCCTTGTTCAATTCTCTTTTTTTATCCCTGCTGAGACGTCTCAACAGTGCCTGTTTTTGATTCCAGAGTGTAGCAGAGAAAAAACGACTGGGTCCCGGGCCTAGTCCTGGTCCCGGTCCTGGGCCTGGTCCCGGTCCCGGTCCCGGTCTCGGCCCAGTACTGGGTCCCACTCATGCCCTCATTCATCAGGAGAGAAATGGCTTTGCAGGCCGTATTCACCTCCTGCCCGATCTCATCCAACAGAGTCATCACTCTCCCTCCCCCTCTGTCACCTCCTCCCCTGCATCCAGCCACGCCAGCCCCTCCATGTCCCCCCAAACCCCCCTGGACAAGCTGGTTGCCAGCGAGGTATGTCTCTCCACTCCACCGCAGTGCCTTGGTGTGTTGGGCTCTGCTGGCTGGCTTTATGTGCCGGGTTCTATTCTTACTACTCACTGCCATTAACAATAGAGGCCCTTTTAAGCTCCGATGCTGTGCGACGGAACATGCGGCTCGTTTTAAACAGTGCTAGTACCTTTAGAACAGGCTCATTCAAGCCTACTCGTTATTTCAGTATGTTCTTCCTCTTCCGTGAACATTTTCCAAACCAGAGTTTAAACAATCATACCCTTGCATTTCTGATGGCAGAAGATTCTGCTACCAGTGAGGGCCAACGCTAAGGTGGTTTAGATTGCACACGGCTCCTGCTGTGTGTGGGAACACTCTAACACTCCCAGCAGAAGTAGTATTCAATTTTTTCCTCCCTCATGCCCCCGTGCCAGTTTTTGAGAACCCCCTAAGGATTTGAATTTGCGTTTGTGTACTTAACCTCAGTCAGGAAAAAAAAGAACCTCTCCACTTGTTTAAATGCGGAAAGCCGCTTTACGTCCCTTCGTGACACCGGCTGACTTCAATGCGCATTAGAGCTCGGTTCTCTGCCCAAATGTGTTTTGATGTACTTCACAGTTTTTACAGCAGCACTCACAATGCCCAAGTGTGTAAGCAGCACTCAAAAAAAATGTTGACCTGAAGACTTACTTTATTACTTTACACTCATTTTGACCTTTAAAAAAAAAAAAGATTAGAGCATTGTATTATTTTTTTAAATGAAATTCTAGATTAGTGAAATGAAATAATTAACTATTGGAAGAAAACAATTAACTAGGGCAAGAAAAGAAAACAGTGGCTTCATTATGATTTTTTTTTTAATTTCAGTTGCTGCTGTTTTCTTTCACCCTCCCCATACACCCACAATTCCCTAGTGGGGTATGTCACATGATTTGAAAAGCTCTCCCCTAAAATAGAAGTGTGTAACATTTTCTTAAGTTTACCTGAGCTGCTAAAGGGATCTTTATCCGTTTCTCTAAATGAAATGAGCAAGCGTGAAGAACCTTTAATGTAAAGGCTGTTTAACAGTTTATACAAGTTCGTTCTATCCCTACAAGAACAATTTTGGAGCCTTTATGTTTGTCGTGAAATGCATTGCTGAAAGGACAGCAAACCCTTGTAGTTAAAATACAAGTTAAAATAACTTCCTAGACAAGCCATTGACTTTGCAGCGCAAGAGCCGAAGGTTTATCTTGACAAGTTATTTAATAATTCAGCACCCATGAATCAGTCATTTAAAACGATTGGTGTAGTCGCAATCTATTTAGGAAGATCATCCACACTTCGGTTCAGCGAAGGGTCGTAAGACTGTCTGGGAATTCTTAGATGCAGATATGCGTTGACCTTGAACTGTGAATATTTATAGTGGAGAGTTTGACAGCGAGTGTTGATGGAGGGTTTTCTCTCGCTTTCTTTGCCGTCCCTCGAGGGTCTGGTTCTCGGTCTTATTCCTTTTTTTTTTTTTTTTTTTTTAAATACTGCAGCTGTACTCAGGCTTGTCTTAGAGATATGAGCCTGTTCAATTTTCTGCTACAAGATGAATAACTCACTTTTTCATCTTAACTGTTAGGATTTTCTCACTTTTCACTGTCTTTTCACTCTTCAGTTAATTCATCGCACTTTTATCCACCTCGTTCTGGTCGTCCATTTTAACATCGATCTGTTTTTTTCACATCAGTTTAATTACATTTTTTTGTTGGTTTATTTATTTTTGCCATCCTCACCGCTGTGCTTGCTGCATATCCAATTTGAAATCACTTTTATAACTGTTCCAGGCATAGTTTAAGCCTAATGTCTAGTTCTGCACTAACTTGTATATTCGCAGTAGCGATTGCCTCTTAATATTTATATATTTGTAGCATAGAATCAGGCTTAATCTGGTTGGAATGAAAAATGATTATATTATTATGATGCCCTAATACTGCATTGATTCTCAAACCTGTCTTCCAGGCCTCCCAAATAAACCACGTTTTTGTGTTGTCCCTGCTCAAAACATACCTCAACCAAGCCATTACATGGGAATCCAACACATTTCAGCCTGATTGAACTGCTGAGATGTTAACAAAGTCAGTTTGATCGATCAGTGTTCATTGTAGAAAAACGTAATAACTGATTAACTTTCATATTCTGAGTTTTTAGCTAAACAAAACTGTCTTTGCGTACTATTTTGACTTGGTATATTTCTCTAGAAGAGATTATTTAGAAAAACTCTACCTTTGTTTACCATTTTACTGTACAAAAATCAAGTAAAAGAAATAAAAAGTTGCCTGAAAACTGGTTTGAGAACCAATGTGCGTACAGGCCAAATAACCACATACAGGGGGTCCTTGAATCACGACACAGATCCGTTCCTTCGAATGTGATGTAACTCAAATTTGGTGTTAGTCGAATCACACCGTGGCCTCAGTCACTGGCCGGTCTTAACTAAGCCACAGATAAAGGAAAAGGACATAAATATACTGTACTTGTACTCTATAATGTAGGAATAGAAAAAAAACGACAGAACAATGAGGGTAAAAACGCTTTTAACTGTCTACATTTTTGTCCATAAGAGTGGATTATGCCAGTCCCCTCACTCATATGCCACATTAATGCGTATTCCCTGTATTCTGCGTATACTTCACACTCCTCCACCACATGCAATCAAAGTAGTTATGGTAGTGAGTGTTGTAAATAATCGGAACACCACATGTCTAGGCTGTCGTAACCCGAGGACCCCCTGTATAACTAAGCGAATATCTGGAAGTCCCCATTGGTTTCTGTAGACACAGGTGAGTGTCCTCCACCACAGGTCTGTATCTAATTGTGACCTGTCTGTTCCAGTCCCCGTCTGCCAGTAACACTCTACAGAAACACAAGTCCTCTTCCTCCTTCACTCCGTTCATTGACCCTCGCCTCTTGCAGATCTCCCCCTCCAGCCTCAGTTCTCTCAACAACATGGGTAAGGGTCCATTTGTTATGCCTCTTTTTCGACACAGGCTTGTACTGCAGCATTGAGGATTTTACAAAGAAAGCGGTGTTTAAAGGGGTACCAGCGCAAAGAGAGAATTCTCCTAAAAGTCGCATAGACAAGTGATGTGTGAGGCACCACATAGTGATTACTAGGATTCCGCTGGAACCAAAATTGTCACCATTTACAATTAGTTGCTATAAAAATTCAAGTAACAACATTTGTAATCAAGATGATTTTAGTATAATTTTTGTAAAAATATAGCCAAAAAAGGCACTACTTCTCCATGCTTGTCTGGACTTTTGGAATCGTTTTAAAGTGTATGTATTCAGATTTTTGTATTGTAAATACAAACTTTTTGACTGTAAATTCAATGTCTGGTTGTCTCCAAACCTTGGATTTAATCGCGACCACATATTCTCACTTTGCAACCTGCACCTAGGGTCATTTTTTCATAAACAGCACAGAACCTAATGGAATCTCACATTGCTGACCTCCCTGACATTTGAGTTCAAAATAGCATCACATTTCTGGGAGTGATTTCTGCATGTAGAGCAGTACAGAGAAGTGTAACTGACGATGGTGTATTCTGGCTCTCCGGCAGGCTTTGTAAACGATGGCCGTCTGCAGGAAGTCTTGCGGCCGGACCCTTCGCGGAAGGGCTCGGTGGTTAATGTGAACCCGGTGAATACTCGCCCACAGAGCGACACGCCCGAGATCCGCAAGTACAAGAAGAGGTTCAACTCCGAGATCCTGTGCGCCGCACTCTGGGGTGGGTAGCTCTCCACAGCTATCATTATCATGTGGAAAAACAGGCATGAGGAAATTCCTATATGATGATACCCAGCTCCAAACTTGCTGCATGGTGTACATTAGCAGTGTGGGTGGTCAAGGTTAATGCTGTAGCTTTTGTTGTAACCTGATAAAAATATTAATTATCTAGTTATATTGCAGTGTGAACTAACATTTGAAATGTGGACGGATTAATGCATCAGACTGTCATCCTAGCGTCAGCTAAACTGCCCTGTTTTTGTCTCCGTAGGGGTGAACCTGCTGGTGGGGACCGAGAGTGGACTTATGCTTCTAGACCGCAGCGGGCAGGGCAAGGTCTACCCTCTCATTAGCCGACGTCGATTCCAACAAATGGACGTGCTGGAAGGCCTTAACGTCCTGGTCACGATATCAGGTAGGATAAAGGTGTATAACCTAAACCCGGGTTTGTCAAACACTGGGCCACGGACCACTGGTGGGCCTCCAAGGCTTTTGATTGGGCCACAAATCTAAAACCCAGATGGGCCATTAGCCTGGAATTGGTTATTTAATATCGTCTAATGTGGCCGAGAGGGCCTTGGCAACACGCTGTGATCGATAAGTGGGCCTTTATCTCGTAAAGGTTGAGAACCATTGACCTAAATTGTAGTGTCCTAGATGACACTTCCCTTGTACAGTTTAATCCCCCAACACATGCACAAGTTGCAGGGATTCTGGGAGTCTTGGTCTTAGAGTAGTCTTATCCTGCACTGCAACGATTATTTACCCAGCGAGATTTGAAATTGTATGGTATTTAAAAACCATCCTCTTTGTGCTGCTTATGTCAATAACAAAATCAACTAAAAACCATCCAGGAAAGAAGAACAAGCTGCGGGTGTATTATCTGTCCTGGCTGAGGAACAAGATCCTGCACAATGACCCCGAGGTGGAGAAGAAACAGGGTTGGACTACAGTGGGCGAGCTGGAGGGCTGCGTGCACTACAAAGTCGGTACGTGGTTCCCGGATGAAGTCATTTGGGTGTGACAGTGGAGATTTTCCGTTTTCTTTTATTATAACAATAGAGCTTTTGCTGGTAGTCAGTGTTTACTGCTTGCTGTAAATATGGTCACTGAGAAAAATCTTAAACCAGAGAGCTTTTTGAAACCTCCTGTTATTGACACTTAACTGTATGTCTCTCTTTCACCAGTTAAATATGAAAGAATCAAGTTTTTGGTGCTCGCTCTGAAGAACTCTGTGGAGGTCTATGCGTGGGCGCCAAAGCCGTATCATAAATTCATGGCATTTAAGGTGAGTTGGGGTTTAGAGTGTGTTTTTGGAACTAAGTGAAAATGATCTGCACCGTCATTTGAAAAGGTTTGCGGGGGAAATAACAACCAAAATAAAAACAGAACCTGTGGCATATGCTGAAATCACGGCATCTGTTTTTTGCCTAAAAATAAATAGGAAATGATTAGAAATTGGCTGCCAATATATGTTCAAAATTGTATGTTTGATGTGATAAAATTAATAAAACAACATTTGGCAAAGAGTGTGGAAGGGCAGCTGGTGACCTAATGGTTAAAATGTTTGCCCTGTGATCAGAATGTCATGGGTTTGAATCCCAGGGCTGCCAATAGCACCACAGTGGTTCCCTTGAGCAAGGTAGCGTCCCCACACACTGCCCCCGGGATGCTGTGTTCCTAGCTGTCCACTGTTGTCCACTGGTTTCAACACATTAGAAGAATTGTACACTGTTCACACTGTGTTGTGGGGACAGAACGGTCACTTTACTTTACTATAGCTTCTTAAATATCTTCTCTCTTGCAGTCATTTGGAGACCTGGTGCACAAGCCCTTGCTGGTTGACTTGACAGTAGAGGAGGGTCAAAGATTAAAGGTGATCTATGGCTCCTGCTCTGGTTTCCATGCTGTAGACGTGGATTCAGGGGCTGTTTACGACATTTACTTGCCCACACATGTAAGCATTGTCTTCTCTCTAATAATAGCTGGAAACTGTAACGAAATATTGTGCCTTAGCCTTAATTTTACAATTGCATTGTGTCTACATTTACATTTTATTTAACCTTTTTCTCACTGTCTCCCTCCATCTCTCTCCTCCTCTCAGATCCAGACCAGCATCCAATCACACGCCATCATCATTCTTCCCAACACGGATGGCATCGAGCTGCTGGTCTGCTATGAAGACGAAGGCGTCTATGTAAACACGTACGGACGGATCACCAAAGACGTGGTGTTGCAGTGGGGAGAGATGCCTACCTCTGTTGGTATGGTGGACTACTATAAAAAAAAAAAGGGAAACTTGAAGCCAGAACAGTATACAGCTCTGGAAAAAAACCCCAATGCAATTTATTTGGAACTCAGTCTCTGAGTTTGTGAAGCGTTAAATGCCAGTGTCTGTTAAATTCCTACACAAGCACCTCATGATGCTTAATGAGGTTCTGATTAGTGATCACCTGAATCACATGTTATATACTGGGGAAAATTATAAAAACACTGCTGTAATCAACACTCTCCTCTCACATTGTGATCAGTTGGATGGTAAAACCTTGCTATAAATTCGTCAAAGGTAACTTATTATTGCCAATAAGAGATTGGTTTTCTTTCAATTATTCAAGTTCTGTAAACACAACATAATTTCTCTCATTTTTATGTTTTGTCATTTTCTTTAAAATGATGCTTTAAACATCAATATATGTATTTGCAAATGAGGAGAAATATTGTCAGCAGTTTTTAAAAATTCAAGGCAAAGCTGGTCAGTCCAAGACAAAAGATAAAATCTGAGAAACTCAACATTTTTGCAGTGGTCACTTAATTTTTTCCAGAGCTGTAGATGGAAGAATGAAAGACTTCATGTAAATCCGTGATTTTAGGCTAGTAAATATGCTTGTGAAATTGGATGTTTATTTATACATCCAATATTTTAACGGAATTTGAATCTACACTTTGTCAACACAGACCCTGTCTGCTCTCATGTTATATTCCAAACAATCCCTCTCTCTCCTGCAATTATTGGTGTTGATTTGTTCTGACGCCCCCCCCCCCCCCTCTCCCTCTTTAGCATACATCAGGTCTAATCAGATCATGGGCTGGGGAGAGAAGGCTATAGAGATCCGCTCTGTGGAGACCGGTCATCTGGATGGTGTCTTCATGCACAAGAGGGCCCAAAGACTCAAATTTCTCTGTGAAAGGAACGACAAGGTGAGACACGTGCTCAATCTGCACAGGATAAATATGTGTGACCTACAATACAAAGTGTTTGTTCTGACATTGCTGCCAACATATCTGCAGGCAATACTAGGCTTGTGTTAGTAAATGGAAACAATCCTGATATTTACCTAACTTTATCATAATTTAAAACATCGTTATAGTATTATAATGGTCAAATGCAGTTCAGCTTGCTTTTGCACCTAAAACTTCACGCACAGTTTGATACGTACCCCAACAAGCCATTACATCCACACCTTGAATCTGCAATTTGTTGATTTTAGTCACAGACTAGTCCATCAGTTTCTTTGCCTTGCTTTTTAGCCCCCTTTTACCCTGTTCATCAATGGTTAGGACCTTTTCAGACACTCTGGTGAACATATGTGTACATGGTAGTAGCGTCAACATGCATCAGTACAACAGAGCTAACTATTACTTTTACATTTTTTTCCTTTTTCCCCCCTTTCTTCCTGTCTTTCTCTGTAGGTGTTCTTTGCTTCCGTTCGCCCTGGGGGATCCAGCCAGGTCTACTTCATGACACTCAGCCGCAGCAACCTGCTCAGCTGGTAAAGCTGCTGGATCTCCGGTTCCGACAACGAAAACAGACTTCCTGAAATTGCTGAGGAAATGACGTTGTGGGAAAGAAGGTCAACCTTGAGCTGATTAGTGGGTCCATCCGCTAAGAGCCAGCTCTGTGTTGGTGGCATTTCTATCGTTGAGGCCTGGCCCTGAGGAGACAAGACAATTGAGCACAGAAAAGTGAATGGAATTGTCAGAGGGAGCCAGAGCGCCCCCTGCTGCTGAAGGGGGCTGTGGACGTTGGCTTGCTGGTTTTTGTCCTTGTTAAATTTACAGCATATCTGATTGCTGAGCCAACTCCAGGCCTCCCGTGGCGATCAACTCCCACCCTGTTGTAACACCTTAAACTTCAGGGGTTCTTTCTCTCCTACTCTCGCAAAGGAATATAAAAACCTGAACGATTAATAATCTAGTTTATGTCAATGTATTTGTACTGAACTTTGATTGGCTGTAACAGCGTGGCGGTCTCTTTGACTGACTGTGTATGTAACATCTCTCCTTTTTTCCAGAATAGAGGGAAAGCAGGGTTTGGGTTGTGAAGGCAGTGGGGGCCAGAAGGAATTCGGGCTGTTTTTATTTTTTAGGTTTTTTTTTTTTTTTTTCCATTATTTCTGTGAATTTGTCAAATGCCAAACAGTCATACTGTATTATCGTGCTAGTCCAGGTTACTTTGGGGATTAATATTTTCAGGATTTTTAACATTGACTTCAGTGTGTGGAGATTTTATGCTGATAAAATTGCAGCAATGTTCATATACAGTACATTGAGTGTTTTTATTTTTTAAGCATTGCACTTGATAAATAAATTCTTAGTTTTTTTCTCACTGCACTGGCTGACCTCAGTTTTCAGAGAAAGATTGTGTGTATGTGTGGCTTGTTTGAATGGCCTCTCTGTCTCTTGCTCTCTCGAACTCTCTGTCTCTCTCTTTCTGTCTCTCTCTCTCTCTGTCTCTCGCTTTCTCTGTAACTCTGTCTCTCTCTCTCTCTCTGTCTCTCTCTTTTTGTCCCTCTCTGTCTCTCTCTCTTTCTGACTCTCTCTCTCTCTATCTCCCTCCCTCTTTTCAGCCTGATTTGACAATCCCTTAGGACTCACCTTTTGAAATAAGGACCATTCTCTCCTTTCCAAAAACTGCTTGTTTCTTTTTCAGTCTGGAATCGTTTGTTTTCCCCCATTTTTATTGCACAGAATAAGTATCCACCATGACAGTCTAAATGATAGTCAAACAAATTGAACACAGAGTACTTTTCTGAGAACAGCAGTGTTACTAAACGGTTTTGATGTGTTTTTTCATTAGGGCCTTAAGGCATAGTATTAATATAAACAAAGTAAAGTCTGGACAGCCCTCTATCTGTTGTAATGTTTTAACAACGAAGCTCAAATTACCCTTTTGAGGGTAACTAGTTTTGTAGAATATGTGTAGCCTTTTTAAGGGCTTACACTGAATAGAGTAAAACACTCAATCAGAGGTTCCCAGCATCAGTCCTGGGGCTGCAATTTGTCCTGAGCCTTTGTTTTCCTCGCCTCACAACAGCCGAAGCCTGTTCATGAGCTGCTTCAATTAGTGCATTGGAAGCAATTAAAGCTCTAAAATGTGCAGAGCAGGAGGTCCTCCAGCAGCAGAGCTGGTAAACACTGCTCTGATTTTTCTCTTGGAAAGCTGTCTTAACCCAATACTTCCTGAACTGTAAAATATTCTAAACTTCCAAATTGTTTTTTGACATATTTAATTTTGATAATTTAACACAGCTGTTGAACTGACGAGAGTGTTGCAGTAGGTAGTATAATATTTTTTTTATTAGGATGCACCAACTGGTTTGTTTCTTAAAGCTGTGTGTGTTTACAGTCCGATATCAATCAGACAAGAGCAAGTCATTATCAAGCCTCTTGTATTTGCAGAAATAACATTACATTCAGAAGTTCCAAGATATTAAACAGAAACTGGAAAATAATTCAGCAATTGCTTCTTATGTGAGATCACTCCAGATATCTAGTCATCTATTTTATGACTAGATATCTTATATGATAAAGGTAGTTACCCTTTTCTGTGGAAAAACCTGTGCAAGTCAACTAATCCATCAAGATGGTCGAATTCAAGTCGACGAGTCATGATGACGTCACACACGCAGGAACAAGGGTGTCTAACAATGAGCAACTTTTATTAAAGTTTTCTGGTTCTCTGTAGTGGTGCTGTTTCAGATAAAGATCTTATATATATCTATATTTTCGAGCTGTAACGACACACAAAACCCACGATTCAGTTCGTTTCACAGCTTTCGACTCACGATTCGGTTCGTATCATGATTCATTAGCGGTGGAGGAGAAGAAACGTTCTGAGGCGCCATTTTGTTTGGAGACACCTTATATTTACCACAAAATTATAAACCAATTTTCGCTTAAATACCGCTTCCTTTCCATTCATACTGAGGATGAGGCTTCGGTGAACCGCACAAGAAGTCGAGTTGGAGCAGTCGACTCATCTCTTTTGGTTCACCGCTCCTTTCAAACAAAAGAAACGCTCCGCCCTGCTGCCCGCTGCCACAAAACTCGCTCAAAACACAATAAATACAATTACACAGAGACTTTAAGAGATTGCATGATGGGGAATGTAGTTTTGAGGGGAGTAACTTTTTTTTGAAGGAACTCAGGGGAAAAGGTTTTGCTCTCTGTTTATACTTTCGAGGCCGCTTATTTGTAGGGCTTTGTTATTTTTATGAAGAAGGAAAAATAAATGCTCCCTTTATGAGGAGAGGAAGCACAGACCTCACTCCCCGTGACATCTCATTTTTGGACCTGTTTAGTTGCCGAGTGAACGAGCAAAGGACGCCCGGTTAGCAGCTGCTAAACCGAGGGAAGGCAACACAGCAAATCAATTCAGCAAATGAAGGGTCCGTCTGTACTTGTATGTTTGTTAACTTGTGGGAGTGCTCTTTGAAATCCTTGGACCCTCAGCTGTGGGTTAAAGAAAAGAAACTGACGTGAGAATTCTCCTATTACCGTGAAAAACGGATGTTTCTGGGTGGGAACTGTATACGGGAAAGAGTTGGAAGGGGTATACATGAACTTCAGAATATAATGTTATTTCTGCAAACTCTAGAAAAACAAGAGGCACAAACCATGAACCGTAATATTATTAATCAAATAAAAAATATATTGAATAATAAAGATAAACCTTGATTAATGTCACAAGTGGGAAATTTGCAATTATGTGACTTTAGCCATATAGTGATCTGCCAGCAGAACAAGGGTCAAAAACAAGCATTCAGAGACCTGGCCTGGTAATTAGCTGGTAACTGTTCAGATTATTAGCTGATGAAACGACAAAATTACACTCAGTACGGTCTTATCTTCCAGAACATCTCCACATGCGGAGACAGACTGATGCCTGTCAGCTGTCAGGTTGAATGGGCTTTCAGCTTGTTCTTTTGTAGAAAGTAGAAAAGATATGAAAAAATACTACAAGATTGTATCAAATTAAGTCTTCTGTAACTCACACACAAAGCAGTTCTTTCAGTTCCAGGTGTTCAGAGGGACATTTTTCTTCTTCAAAATGAAGTGATGTTGGCTGGCTTTCTTCTTGACCCCCAAACTGTTGCGGTTTGCAACTCCTAATGATAATAAATGCCTTGATTGACCTCTTAACATGTTTTAACGTGCTATGTTTAAGATGAACATGTTTCACACTCATGTTAAATCTAATTTTAGGGTAAAATAATGGGGTCGGTTTAGCACATTCTAAGCACACTGTGTTTTACTTTGGAGATAAAGAAGGCATCCCCATTAAAGGATTCAAGTCTGACTGAAGCCCTTGAAATTTGTGTAGATGCTGGTAACTAACTTGGTCAGGGATCTCTTCAGTCATAATAGACTGGCCAGTACTTGTTGGTACCTACCAAAAGTGTGGATGTTACTTTGACACAAACAATGAACGGAAACATGGGCATTAAATAATAAAGTCACAAGTTGACCCTCATTTAACCATTAGCTATACAATGCTACATGCCTGAAAATTCTTAGCAGTACCTCAATCTTATATAAATCCAGGATAGTACTGATGAAGTCAGGACTGGAGTAGCCCTTACTTTACAGGACTGATGCTGATTAAGCCCAAGGGACACATAACCAACTTTTAGAACTCATCCAGGGAGCAATTTATACACATTAAAGTCAGAAGTGTGTGCTATTGCTTTTTCTTTTTCTTTTACAGTTTCCACAGAGCAGTAGTGCCCAGCTCTAGTTTTTGGGGTTTAGTGTGGGCATTAAAATTAAACCATTCATGTAAATAACCATATAGTGAATGCATTACTGGCACAGCATTATTTCCTGAAAATAAGCTTTTGTTTCCTATTACCTTATTGAATTACAAAAATTGAATTATTTAATGTAATTCATGAATAAATCTACTTCAAATGTTATATCTTTTGGCAAAGATGGAGACAAATACATTACAAGCATAAACAAATGTTTCAAACCCACCAAAATGAATATGGGAAAAACATACATCCTTTTCTGCAAAGTCATTGCTGGCATGTACAGGTTTGACAGGTAAGAAATCATTAGCTGTTTGCTGGACTCTGCTACAGTTTTGTTTCATTACTTATTATTTAAGATACAGCAAGTTTGACTTTGACCAGAAGAGGGCAGTGTGTCTGAAGTTTCTCTGAAAAGACGTGCAGTTGAAAAGACTAGAATCAGCCAGAAATCCAATGTTTACTTCAACGTACGCGCGTTTCCTTACTACATTTAGAAGTACTCTCTATCCATTATATTCAAAGCAGTTACTATATATTGTACTTTGTTATAAGGTAATGTTCGTAATTAATCCCTTTCAACTGTTCTAGATCAAATTCCACCACAGTCTAATAAGAGTAAACACTAGACTCTTGTAGCTATTTGGTTTTAGAGTTTATATGAAGTTAATGTAGACCTTTTTCATTTTTGGACACAAAACTGTCCTGTATTTGTCCTTAGTTCAGAATAGTTAGTGTTTGAAATAACATTGGGATAGTAATCCAAAGCAGTCAGCTATCTGCTGGATATAATATACATACATACATGTATACAAGAGAGAGACTCCTCTGTAAATGCTAATATGAAAACTTTATAGAAAGAGCGCGCGAGTGTTGAAAGAAAATGATTAATTTACGTCCAGAAGTCTCATTTGTCAATCTTTCTTCTTCAGATTAATTTTCGGTGGAGAATATTTCAACATAAAGGTGCATCGTAGTCATTTTAGAGTTTAAGTTAATTTTGCAATTTATCTTCACTTCTCTTCAAATCTTTTTCTTTCCTTTCATTTTCCATGGTGCCAGTGACGAAACGATTCAAATCACTTTCTGATGGATGGTCCTTTAAATAGTAATTTTTGTGAATGAGGCTTGTATATAAAGAAACTTTTTGTTACATTTAAACAGCCTCATCAGATCCCGGGTTTACCCTCAAACTGCTAAATATTCGTTACATGATCTGAAAGTTCTTTTTAGCTTTTAAAGGCTATTCGTTTTCTTATGGAACTTGTGTATTAATGGAAATTGTGTACGACTACACCTTTTGGTCCAGACTCAAGTCAAAATTCATTACTGAGGGTGCTGAAATGAACTGAGCAGTCAGTGAAGGGAAGGACGAGTCCTCATCAGCAGATGGCGTAGTTGTTGTGTTTTTCGGTTCGTTGTGTACCAGCTCCTGGTAGAGTTTAGGCCTGTACATCATTTCCCATATCTGATTCAGCTCATCGTCTAAATAAGAAGGCTCTTTATGAATTTAAGACGCTGTAGCTCTCCAGCCAATATGTTTGTCAGCTTTGCATTTCAACTTGTGTCTGTCTGTTGTAATGGCAGCAGCATTTCATCAAGTGTAACTAAAATAAAGTAAAAGTAAAATCTTTTTGCATTTCCAATTTTTTTTTGCATTTCTAACATTATTCTAATTCCACTTGTCTACCTACATTTGTGTGGTTTAGAACCTGTTTTTGCTACTGTGACTTCAAGACTGATATACACTATATGAACAAAAGTATTGGGACACACTTATGTTTTAGGCTTCGGGCTAGGCCCCTTACTTCCAGCGAAAGATAAGTTTAATGCTTCATTATACCAAGACATTTTGAACAACGCCATGCCCCCAGCTTTGTGTACACAGTTTGGGAAGAAGCTTTTCAATTCCAGCATGACTGGCCCAATGCACAAAGCAAACTCCATAAAGACGTGGCCTGGTTAGTTCAGTGTGGAAGAACTTGACTGACCCACACAGAGCCCTGACCTCAACCCCATCAAACACCTTTGGGATGAACTGGAACAGAGACTGTGAGCCAGATGTTCTAACAGTGTATGATCTCATAAATGCTCTACAGAATGAATGGTAACACATTCTCTCAGAAACTCCAAAGTCTTGTGGAAAGCCTTCGAAGCAGATTGGGGGAGCTTTGATTCCATCCTCCCTATTTTTGTCAGATTATATTGTATTAAATTGTGTTTATAACTTGGCATCCCCATCTTAGAACACCCCCACTTTTGGAAAGCTTGATACGCCCCTGGTTATTGCTGCAAAGGGGGACCAACTCCATATTAACGTGTATTTGAATGCAATATCTTTCCAGTACAACGGTCAGGCATATTGTACATATGTAAATGAAGTCTTTTCTGAGTAACTTTTGTGTAACTTGTGTGTAGTTCAAATTTCAAGACGATTCACATTCACATATGTTTGCACCATTCCTTTGATCCAGACACGAGTGAGAGTGTATTAATTTGACGTTTTATGCTGACTTGTGGTTTGGCAGTGTGTGGAGATGTTTGAACACCCCTTCCTAGTCCTAATGTGAGTGTCATCAACTCACATTCAGATCATCATCATATATTTATTTACCTCTGATTGCTCAAGCCAAACCAGCTCAGGCCTGCACAGAGGTGAGCGGTGATTACTCGGTCTAGACCTGAATCAGGACATTCAGCAGGTATGTCTGTTCCATCACCAAACCTCCCAGGAGACACTTACGATAATGATGTGTTTGGCATTTTTGTTTTTCCATAAGAACCATAAATGGAATCTAGGGTGAGGCTGTAAACACCTCCTCACAATCATGGTCTCAGCATTCTCTCTTATCTGAAAAAGCAAAACAAAAAAAAACATCAAATATAAGATACATCCTATCACAATCAGCTTCACTGGAGTGAACATTTTGAAATAGACACAATTTATAGTGTCGTTCCCTGTGAAGCAGACTGTCTTGGGTACTCTAATAACATCTTCACTCCAGTGGTCCTTGTATCTCCTCATGTTGGTGCAGCTCTTATTTCTTTCTTTCATTAGCTTAGGGTTGTAGATTTTACATTTGAAATTACATTCAACTTTTGTTATAAAATGTATCAGAAGTAAATAAGAAAGGGCCAAATGACACATCTTCACATCACATTGGGCTGCCCGGCTTTAAAGACATTTAACCTGCTTTTAGAACATGTTACATTCTGTAGCAAAATGTAACTTTGAACTTCCCTTTTAAATGAAGAATTTGATGATTGATCCACTCCTATAATTTACTTAGTAGCTTCACACTGAGTGTGTGTGAGCATAACATTCCACAAGAGAGAATGATTCAGTACAACAGAACTAAAAATTAATAGCCCACCCAAATTTCTAAAAACAGCTTAAGAGACAATATCAGAACCGATTGTAAGGTTCAAACGTTTTTCATCCGAGTGATCTGAGATCCTCTAAAGATGGTCTTCCACTTTTAAAAACCAATAATGGGGCAAAAAATACAATGCATGCAATTTTCACAATAGCTCAAATGTAGTGTCTGATGTTGCTTAGTTTTGCATCGATAGCTGAAGTATATGAGAGGTAATGGAAGTCAACAGGCATTGTGGAATTTGCAAATCAAAATGATCAACTAGACTTGCTTGTCTGGTCTCTGACACAGAACCAGAAAAGTATTTGCACGGGTAAAAATAGTAGCGACCATATTGACATTTTTTTCGTTTATATGTCAGTTGGTCCTTTTTCAATGCATCTCTACATACCCTATGTATGTATACAAATACACCTCATATAGTTTATCAGTTCAACATGATTCAGGGATGTTCTCAACACAGTGCTAACCTGGTGGCATGAACTACTTTAGCTTTGTAGATCCAGACTAATGATGCAAACGTATTAGCTACAGTTTTAATGAGGAGAAAATTGTGTATGACTTTATCTGGATCAAATACTAAAGTACTAAATAAGTCCAAATATATTATGATTGCAGTAAATTTGTAAACGATACAATACAATATAATTGCTTTTCTACTTTTTCTACTTTTAAGGACAAGACTACACTGATTACATTTATAAACACAAGTGCGCCTGGACATACTGTCAGAAGTTCAAATTGATAAATTATCTGGTGAAACGCTCAACATTAGAGTTAGGAGTTGGGATGAGATTGGTTTATGGTCAGGGTTAGAGTTTGGCCAATGTTTGGGTGAAGGTGAATTTAACAGAAATGTATTTAGATGTAAGCTGAAAATAAGTATTTACAAAATATCCAAAGTCCTATTCACTTGTGGCCTGGTGGTTTGGGATCTGCAAACGGTTGTGTTTGAATCCCAGGCTTATAAGTGTTACCAGTGAAGTTCCCTTTAGTAAGGTACCTTCCCCACACCCTTCTGCCCGGGCACTTCATTCCTGGCTGCCCGCTGCTTCACATGGTGAATGTTTTAAATACAGAGATAGATTTTCACACTGTTCACACTGTGTGTTTTGGTGTGTTAATGTATGACAAATGGTCACTTTACATAAATATTACCAAACCATTTGCTTGAAACTCTTAGGATGTGGCTATGCAGCCCGGCTGGAGAGTAGCCACCCTTATAAAATGCTTTTAGTGACATTTAAGGAAAGACTGACCAGAGGGGACCATCGTCCACCAAAGATCAGCTTCCAAACATCATTCAAATGAATCACGTTTGCATTTTTAGCTGTGCCAACTCAAAGTCCTACAGTCACCTACAGCCATCTTGTTTGTAAACATTCCTGACTGCACCTCTCGTTCGAGATCTTTCCGCTTATCAGAGCACAGCAAAGAGAGCAGCAGCGAGCGGCTGAAAGTTATGACTTCAAAGCAGGTATGCTGGCGAGGACGACTTTATCAGCAGCTGGAGTCTAGCCTGCCAGCGCACACCCTGAACTCTGATTAAACGCAGTGGACGATACAATAGAGAAATGTTTTTATTCCGCTTATCTGCTCCCCTGACACATTGAAAGATAAGAGTGGCAGAACTGGAAGAAAAATATATTTTGAAGTTACTCAAAAGTCGTACCTGCGTAGGTTGTGGACCGGGGATCAAATGATCAACAGAAATGTTTCACATTTGTGGAAGGTGGAACAATATGAGTACATATTTAAATCTGCTCATTTATGTATATATGACACTTGTATAGGTTTATTTACAAAACAACATGATCCCTTCTCAACTCCTCGATATCCATTTAAACTTTTTAGGACAGATATAGGTAAATTAGCTCCATTATTGGCTCCCTGTAGTGGGATGTCCCTGCCTAGTGGCCGTAGACCCCAGGACAGGCTCTGGGTACCTGCCACACTTAAGCGGTTACAGAAAATAAATGACTGAGTGATTGGCTCCTCTGTACTGAGCCTCATTCAAAACTCAGCCAAGAGGGAAACACTACTTATAATTGAATCGTGACTGGGTGGAGCATCTGAAGAGGTGGATTTATGTAACTGCTTTCGTTTTGGTGAAATGCTGAAATATTCTAGAGTGAACCGTTCACAAACTATTTCAGACTCTTATTTCAAAACTCACTTGTCCATACTGTAGATTCAAATGAGATTGTTTCTAGTCTGGCTTACAGATAATGTTCCAGTGGTGTGTGTACATATTCTCTGAGAAAAAGATGCACATGCTTGGATGTCTGTCTGTCCTTAGTGAGGAACACTCAGTTCTTACCCACAGGAGCGGTTATTGTCAGCAACAGCCATCCAGGGGTGGTCCTAATGGGAGCAATTGCTCCAGATAACCTATCAACAGAAGGTTAATTGCTAACTTGTGTGGGACGAACTAGAGTATGACTAAGCAATGTAACCAGCTTTAAAGGCCTTGTAAAAAGTACAGTGGAACCAGATGATTTTGCCAAAAAAAAAGCTGATAGTGGGAGAAATAATCTCTAGCTACACATCAAAACGAGGTTTTAAAAAGATTGAAAAGCAAACAAACCTTTAGAAGCCCACTGAACTGCACATAAGCTGAAGTACAGGGCATTCAAAAACACTGCTTGAGTAATTTTAGGGCTTTTCAATGTCTAATATTTTTGTTTTGCACTTTTGCAATTTGGAGTCAGTGTTGAGTGAATGTTACTGGATGTTAATCTAATCCCTCACCATCTGCTGCTATTTTATTGCAGTTCATTTTAAGCCACATTTGCTTAAAATGAATAATACTATATTATGAGCCTCTCACTGAAAACATCTTTTTTTTTTTTGCGTAGCATTTCTGTTCTGTACAATAGTCATTAATGCGTTGTCATCATCAGTCATATGGAAAACACCTGTCTGTTCAGTCGTGTGGAAAACACCCCTGGGTCAGTTTATGCTTTGTTGATGTGAAAGTGAAAATAACATCCAGTACATCCTCTTCTGAGTGAAAGTAAACATCCTCTACAGAAAGCACAGAAGCGCAGAAGTTCGGTTGTGTAAACTTGCTGTGTTTTATAAGTGTATGTAAGCTTCACTGTTTATTTTGTTACAATAGCACCTGCCAAAGGGTGGAATAAACAGTCATGCGTTAAAGTTTTAGAACCATTGAAAATATTCCGATATTCAAATAAACATTACAAGTATTAACAAGGTCTGAAGTATTCAAATGTACCAGAATAGAGCAGTACGGGTGTAAGGATCTGTTCAGCATTGACAAGGGTCAAGGTGCTTTGACTAGCATCTTCAAAACAGTAGTGGCGTTTTCCTGGTGTGCATTGGATAGTACCTACCAAATCTGGTCCAAACAAGGACCATTGGTGAACTGGCAACAGGGTCATGGGCACTCAAGTCTCACTGATGCACATGGAATAGATTTAAACCTGGAAATGTTCGTTCTGACTGTGATAGAATGGTGTCAGGACACAGTGTATCACATCTTGGACACTTGAGCATCAGAACTGGACCGTGGACCAGTGAATTAAAGTGGTCTGGTCTGAAATATCAAATTTTCTTATACCTCATATGGATGACCAGATGCATGTGCCTCAAATGTATCATAGGAAAAGGGCAAGCCGACAGAGGCAGTGTGATGCTCTGGGCAACATTCTGCTTGGATGTCATGATGACAGGTTTCACCTACCTAATCCTTATTGTAGGACAGGCCAGTGATGAGAAAGTCACACTGTTCACTCTGTGTGCTGTGGTGAGCTGACGTATGGCAGAACTTTACACTTAATGGTAGAGGCCTGTTTCTGCAGAAGAAGCTACAATGTAAGTTCATATCCAAGAATTGTTTGAGGAGCGTGACAAAGAGTTCCAGATTTTCAGCAAAGGATGGACTCCACAATATTAGGCAGATGGTTGTAATGTTATGGCTGATTGGTATGTATGCACTAATAGTGTTATTTTATTATATGTGCCATAGTTATATGATTTTATTGTATATTTGCATTATTCTACTAGTTTTTTTTAACTCTTGTTGCACATATTTATTTCCTCCTCTTCCTCTTGTAGTATTGAGCATGTATAGGACAAAATACTTTCCCTCAGGATAAATAAAGTTCTTTCTCATCTTATTTCTTATCTTATATACCTCCCTGGGTCAAAAGTGAATTAGTATAATATTAATGTGATGAATTATACTGCAAAATGCAGTGGTTTATGTCATCTTAATATGTAATAAAATATGTTAAACAATATTAAACAACACCTGTGCTTAGAAAAGTCCAGAAAACCCACCAACTCCAGACTGAGTTGTAACAGAAGCCCCTGGGTATTTCTATTAGTTATTGCTTGTGCCCAACATTTATTTTTGTGGAACCTTTTTCATGAGTTCCTTTGTCAAGGCTGCTGGAATAAACATAGTTCCAGTTGTGGTGGAGTGGATGGAGGTTTCACAGGTTACTGCCACAGATTTTGGAATCCTAAGGAAAAAGTCAAAGTAACTGAAACTCTAACTTTGAATGTGTTATGTAGTCACATATTTAAAGCATTTATTCAGGGAAATCAGCCACTGCCCAGGATCTTCTGTCATAGGTTTAAAGTCAAGGGGTTTTTAATCATTTTTTTCTCCCCATAAGTACAGTGAAATATATTGACATTATGTTGCTTGGTAATTCATGACACCACAAAGATGTGACAGATAGAGATTAGGTTGAAACATGCTGGTGCGTTACTCTAATGCAGCTCAGTCAATGCTGTGTTGTATTCACTACAAATTAGGACCATACATCTCACCACACACACACACACACACACACACACACACACACACACACACACACACACGCTAACCCACACATTCTGACACAGTG
>JBBMFX010000080.1:21377770-21396572 GCA_037832545.1 Rhabdalestes septentrionalis | reverse complement strand
TGTATTATACATTTTGTGTTTGTGTGTGTGTGTGTGTGTGTGTGTGTATTTATATTTTAATATTTGTGTGGGTGTGTATGTTTGTGTGTGTGTGTATGTATATGAGTTTATTTGTGTGGGTTTGTATGTTTATATGTGTATGTGTGTGTGTGTGTGTGTGTGTATGTGCATGTGTGTGTATATTTGTATATTTGTGTATGTGTATGTTTATGTTTGTATGTGTGTGTGTTTGTATGTGTATGTTTGTGTGTGTATTTTATATGTTTGAGTGTGTATGTGTGTGCATGTGTATGTTTGTGTGTGTGTGTATTTTGTATGTTTGTGTGTGTATGTTTGTGTGTATGTATAATCGTGTATTTGTGTGTGTGTACATGCAGGGGCATCGTAGTAGCCTGTGGCCACTGTTTGTGCATAGGGCCCAGAATATGGTGCTACGCGCCTGTGTACGTGTGTGTGTGTGTGTATTTTGTGTTTGTTTGTGGATTTTTAAAAAACATAAAATAAAAAGTAATATACAATGCCATATTTGTGTTTCTGACTTTTTCATTTGCATTTCTTTAGCTGTTTAATTCTTTAAAATATAATATGGCTAACATTGCAAACAGTGAGTGAAAAAACAGCCACCAAATAGTGTTTTATGTCCCACTAATCAGTGGATCAAGCTTATTGTCATCCATCCATGACTGAACAAAATTTCATTTCTTACAGTCCCAGGTACATAGACAGCACAAAAACAAACGCACAAAATACGGCATGAAGACAAAAAGGTCAAACAAGTCAGTGCAACAAGTATTAGCACAACAAACAGTCAGGAGCACAAGCTTCTGGAGTGTTTTTGGTCTATCCGGTCTTTAAATTTGTCCCTTTTCACACAGAACATTTTGTCATTGCCTGTATGTCATTGCTATCAGGATAAACACCATTTTTGTAGCTGCTTCTTGAAGTTTGTGAAATTGTCATAATCAATGTGTGTATGTTTGTATGTGTATGTTTGTGTGTGTGTATATATATATATGTGTGTGTCTGTGTGAATGCATGTGTGTATGTTTATATGTTTTGTGTCTGTGTATTTGTATGTGTGTGTGTGTGTATTTTGCATGTTTGTGTGCGTATGTGTGGGTGTGTGTGTGTGTGTGTTCACTGAATAATCTCACGCCCATCAGTCATCAATAAATACTAGTTTAATTATTTCTCTCCGATTTTTCACCGGATGATGTGTGCTTCAGTAAAAGTGCTTTTTCAGTAAAAGCCAATGTCGCTGCGTTGAATCTGATCTTTTGTCCCCCTAAGCTGTGAGAACGAGACCAACACTTGGCAAATTAGAAGCCCTGGCAGCATCATGCATAACTGAACACTGCAACCCAACAGCCTCTTCAGCAGTTTTGTATCGATGCTTGACCCTTGCTTTGTGGGTCACTGGGCTTTTTGTGCCAAAAAATGGAAGTGATATAATCGCAAGGATTTTGTCAACCCTTTTATAATCCTCTTCTAATCCTTGCTCGCGAAAGCCTGACGGTCCTTGCGTGAAATGCCTTCTGGGTTGCTGTTTCATTTCTTCTCACTTGAAACTAAGTAGAGAAATCCAGTTCAAAGTGTGGATTCTGCACTTTCAGATGAACCCATTTGTGCGTTGAATGCTTCCAGTTTGACGACATGAAAATACTGGACTTTCCTTTCCTTTATCTTTGCATTTTTTACTTTATTTTAAGCATTTTTGCAGACATAGACAGGATATCATGGCTTGTATTTACTTATATAAGTCACTAAACACCTTCTATAACAGGATCTATGTAAAATATTTACCATGCCTCCAAAAAGGACTACAGTGACATCCAACAGTCTGAGATGGGAAACAGTTTGAGGATTTAGAGCCTGAGGTCCAGTCCAGTCACATAAACACCAAAAATGAATTGTCTCACAGAGATGCAACATGGGAAATGAGGCACACTTTGGTTGACCATTTCAGAGATACGAGGTTTTGTTACATTTCATGCACAGAAGCAGTCCAAGCTCTGAATTCTTTTGCATATCAATACTGCTGGTTCTGAATGCCTCCAGTCAGCTGCAATACGGGATAGGATCTCAGCTTTCAGGGCCTGGCAAAAAGAGAGGGGAGCACAAAGAGAACTTTACAGAGGAAATCCCTCAAAAGACATTCCCATAATCCGTATCATCGGAGACAGAGAGGGTGAGAGAAAGGGTATGTGAGAAACGCTGCCGAGGATGTAGACTAAGGCAGGCCTGATGGTGCTGCTGATGTTTTGTTTTCTTTGTCTATATCATATCAAATATAAACCAAAGCACACCCACGGAAGCATAGTGCATTCACTTCTGCTCTGTTTTTCTGAAATAATGACATAATTATCTCGAAATTAACGAGATAAAGTTTTCATGTAAAACAATAACATGCTCTGTTTTTCTGACTTAACCTCAGTAATCTAGTAGCTCTGATTTGTATGGATTACTGTTGCTGCCGCTGCTGATTTCAAAGTCTTCAGGTGCCTGCGCAAAGTCGACAAACTAATAACAATGCCATCTATGTTACTTAAAGCTGCGGTTATTTCCCAATGTCTCAAACCCAGACCAAAATAAAACTGAATTAATCCAAGGTGTGACATTGCTGCAATGAAATCGAGCTCTAAAGTAGGCGAAAAGAGAGCTGTTGTTGGTAATTTTTTTTTTTTTTACATGAAAACTGTATCTTGTTAATTCAGAAAAACAGAACGGTTTCTCTTTTTTCATGAGATAACAGAACAGGTTCTCAATAATTTCCAAGATAATTATGTCATTCATTCAGAAATTCTGAGATAATTATGTAATTATAAAAAAAAAAACAGAGCAGAATTATTTTTCTCAAATCAACGCATTACGCTTCCTTACACACCAGGGGCCTCATTTATAAAACTTTGCGTAGAACTCATACTGAACGTGTACGTATGACCAAAAGACGAAAATGGCATAAGCAAAGCAAAAGTCAGATTTCTGAAAACGTGCGCACGCACACCTGCACGCCAATTCAGCTTTATAAATCGCACCCTACCTGGACTTGTTCGCACGTGGATTTTGCCGCACGTTCCGCCCTCGACACGCCCCCGTTCAACCATACATGGTAAATGCAAATCACCTCATGAATATTTAAGCCCCCAACGTGAACGTCGTGGCAAGTGAATGGAAAAATAAAAAGAGAAATTTCTCTGAGACCGAAACAGATGTGCTTGTGGGGGAAGTTGAAAACCAAAAAACATTTTGTTTGCTGATCACAGTAGTGGGGTGACAAAAAAAAAGAAATGCAACAAAAATAGTGGCAACAGGTTCCTACATCTGTAAACGAAGTGAGTGCTGCCAACAGGACGGTGCCTGAATAATATATGTACATGTAATCATAATCCCAACTAAACTGAACAGACTGCTGTTATTATTGCGGCCAGTTCTAGTATCGTGATGTAGCCGCACTCAGCGTTTGGATTGTCCATGTGATGCTGCCAAAGCCCAGCAGAAACAAATGCTTGGCTGTGGGTCCAGTCAGTAACATACACTGTACTGTCTTTCATTTGCAGTTGTAATATGGCAATATGGTTTGTGATTGTGCATATAGACTATATGGGTGGGATATTTGTCTCTGGACCAACAGGTTATGGGTTCGAAACCCACCTTCCGCAGACCACCTCTGTGTTCCTGAGTAAGACCCTTAACACCAAATTGCCCATGAATTCTAATTAAAGCATTTATGAGATTAGACACTGATGTTGGATGAGAAGGCCAAACCCTAAAAAACAGGTATGTCCCTATACTTTTGTCCATTTACCTGGTAATGAAACCAAAACTATTTTAGAATTGCAGTGGGGTTGGGGGTGTTTTTGAAACATTGGCAACAGATTTGATCCCCCTCCTCCAACTTTGATTCCATGGCAACCGCCTTGCCAGAGAGAGTGTGCTTTAGCGTGATTCCTCTGAAGAACCACTTTCGGTTTCCTGAAACAATAACTTTTTTCAGCCAGGTACCTAAATACCATTCTGTGGACCATCGTGGAAGTGTAAAGATTTATGTAGTTGGTAAAATAATCAGTGGTTGTAGGACCAGCTGATTTAGTTTTTAAGGCAGGGATGGGCAGTACGATGCTATTTGATCATTACTGTAACAAATTATGTAATAGTATGCTATGAATTTTTGAGCATGTTGTGAATATGGTCAGTTCTTTAGTCAGAACACAATTTGACCTGTTTGGCTGGATTTTGTACAAAAAGCTCAAATTGTAACGTGAACATTGAATAAAAATAGAATTCGTTTTTTTTTTTTGGCAGTACCTCTGGTTCCTTTTTCTGTAACAATTTATCAAACCAATTCTAAATGTTTACGAACCTTTCAGAGTTATTAGAGTATATATATATGTAAGCATAACATAGCACAAACAAACAACACTCATTTAAGCTGACAGACAGCCGCTACAGCTTCTCTTTTTGGTTAAACCACTGTGTTACGCAACCTTTTAAACCTCAAATCTTTTATCAAACCTAAATCTTGAATTCTAAGAACCTTTTTTTAAGAATGGCAAATAAATGCTTTACCGCACCTCCAAAAAATCAATACTGAATTCTGTACTGCGTACTGGAAAAATGTCCAGTGCTGAAGTGTACCGAAATATACATTTAAAGAATATTTCACACATGTGCCGGAATGGCCTCTACTTGACCTGGGTTAAATCATGGTGCCACTGGGACAAGCTGGATATAGGGACCTGGTGCCGAGACTGTAAACTAAAACAGGCAGGTATTGATCACTCTAGTTCAATGAGACCTCGGCGGATGTGTAAAATTAATGTGTCCAGGGGAAAGAGGACTGCTTCGGTGGTCAACACTTTAATATGGCCTGGCATGGGGGTTGTTCAGAAAGCCAAAGGTCAAAGATGGCCATGCCAGAGGTCTCCAATGACCCTCGTAAATTGATTGCTCACACATCGAAGAGCTTCCTCTCGCCATGTTATTTTCAAATTTAGCCTTAAGTTCAGCGCCGTCCACCTTCAGCAGACTCGTCCTCTTCCTTTCTCCAAAATAGCCCCGCCAGGCAACACCACAGTATCTGTAGCAAATCATGAGGTTACAAGACTGTCACTGCTGGAAAAAAACTTTGGTTCTCCCTTTGAGTTATTTGTATTTATTTATTAATTAATTTTATTTGCAATTACTTACATTATAGGACGTTTTTGTTATTTTTTAAATCAAATTAACGTTTTTTCATATATCATCACGGAGGTGGCAAAACCATTAAAATGATCAAAATAGTAACTGGATATTTACTGATTTTACTTACTTCTGTATTGCTTATGTTATTTATTACCCAAAATAAAACAAGCACAGACAACTAAACCAAGCTTATTCGAAACCCTAAATGTCAAATATGTTTATTTGAACAAAAACAAATGATCAGCAGCTTGCATTATACACCGTATAAATTCGAACATTATTATCAACAGTGGATCTGGAAACAAAATAAAACAGAAATAAATCCACTTGATCACAGGCACAATTTCATGTGGTAAACACCCACAGTATTCATTTTAACACATAAATAAATATACGAGAAAACAGGCCAAATTCGTTTCTGGCAGTCTGCAATTGTTGCAGGAAAATAAGGCATAGTCCCTTACAGCATGTAACCTCCAAATATTCGTTTATGCCTTAATGTATGAAATATGAATAAGAGGAGGATTCCCTTTCTTGTCAATCCATTAACAATCAGCTGCAACCAACAATATGTGATGGGTAAATGCAAGGTTAATGCTAATTTAAATGTTGTTATTTCATAGACCAAAAATTATTATTGTGTGTACAAATGGTCTGAACAGCCCTGGTCAAATCACATGTTTTGCTTACTTATTTCACATTATCTGCTTACGTATTTCAACCATCCTTATCATGCTTTTCCTACTTGTTTTTTCTTCTAGTGTTTCTAGTGTTTCTAGTGTTTCTTAAGGTCTGGTGTTGCATTGCAAAAAGTATTTCACTGCATGTTGTACTAAGTATGATTTTGTATGTGACAAATAAAATCTGAATCTGAATCTGAATCTGAACATTCAACAGAGAACCCATTTAAATTTAGCGCACAATTCCTATTTACTGAGTTATTCTTGCTCCCCCCAGTATGTTATGTTTAATAATTTACAGTACAGTAACCCCCTGGTCATTCATGGTTCAGAGTTTGCTTCAGTCATTTTTATTTCTTAGAACCTAACTTGTAGGGGTTTTTTTTCATCACAAATTCGCAGTTTTTCACCATGCGCAGGTGCCCTTGGAACGTAACCCCCAAGAACATCAGGGGTTTTCTCTATATAGAAGTGTGCTCTCTGTAGGGCATGTGTCTTTATTGTCACTTCGAAAATCAGCAAAGAAACCATGTTATGTTACATGGGATGCACAGAACCAAAATATGTAAAATAATATGCAGCAAACATTTCCTTTTCCAATATTATGCAGCAAACCTTTCCAAGCTATCCCCTGAACAGCACCAGAAGGCTTTAGCTGAGGAAGGTAGTTTGATGCACTGGGTCATGTGCTGCTGGGAAACCACGAGTTCTCCTGCTGCTGTACAAAATGTCTGATCCATGGAGGTCCCACCTCACCACTTACAGGATCTGCTGCTTACATCTTGGTGCCATATATTCCAGACACCTTTTCAGGGTTTTGTGGAGTCCATGCTTCAGTAGGTCTAAGCTCTTTTGGCAGCACAAATGGGATATACCCAATATTAGGTCTGTGGTCTTAATATTATGGCTGATAAGAGTACATATATTATTATAGGAGAACAACTAGAATCTCATTGAGTTTGTATGGTTTTGAAAATTTCTTGTCTGTGCCATACAAACAAGTAACAAATACATAAAATGGCTTTGTCATCTTCTTGTCTGTGAATAAACTGATAGAATTACCCAAAGAACATTATTTGTTTAACAAAAATCATACAAAGTTCTTTACATCACAGTGATCAAATGATCTAGCCAATGTCAGCAATTAAAAACACAGGGGTTTTGGGAGCTAGTCACCAAGTAGCTTCTGTATCTGTTCATAGAAATACCTTAAGATAAAATAGTGATAGTTGGCATCATGGTTTAAAATGGAAAATTACACTAAATCTATTTACACCAACACAACAAAATGAATAAGCAAACAAAATTGTAAAATGTACCTGAAAAGTAATTAATGACATTGTAACTCCTGCTTTCAGGTATAATTGAACAGTTACAGATCTAATGAGCTTGGCAGCATTGTCTTCTGGTCTTATATTTATATCAATGAAAATGTATCCCATAATATCACAGTTTCAATTAAAGAGTGTCTGGATGCAATGAAACCTCTTAAACGTCAGAAAGTACCCACAGTATGAGCAGAAAAAACAAACATATTTGTAGATGCTACATATCTGTTACATTTTTGTTGCCCTAACAAAGAACTGGAGATTAGCTTGAAAACGAATGGAGATTAGCTTGAAAAACACCAGAGTAAAATGAAGCACATAGCCATGCAATTTCTATGATGGAAGACTGGCAGTAGAATGAGGCGTGCTGAAGAGCTCTGAGACTTTAACTGGGTCTGAAAGCAACATGAACACAAGAACTATAAGGAGCTTCACAAAACGGATTTCCGTGGCTGAGCGGCTGCACATTGCCAAGCTTCAGCTAGAGTTGTGTAAAGCACACAGACTCTGGAACAGTGGAAATGTGTTCTCTGGAGTGATGAATCACATCTCACTCTCTGACAGTCTTATGAATGAGCCTATGTTCGACAGATACCAGGAGGACACGGGCTTCCAGAAAGCATAGTGCCAGTAAAGTTTGGTGGAAGTGGGATAATGGTGTGTTTTTTTAAGTGTCGGGCTATAGCCCTTAGATCCAGTGAAGGGTAATATTAATGCTACAGCATACAAAGGCATTCTGGACTACTTATACGCTTCCAACTTTGCGGCAATGAATTTGGGAAGACCTTTTCCTGTTCCAGCATGACTGGGCCTTTGTGCACAAAGTGAGGTTCATTAATGCATGGTTTGATCAATTTGGTGTGGAGGAACTCCAGTGGCCTGCACAGAGCCCTGACCTCAACCCCACTGAACACCTTGGGGATGAATTGGAACAGTTATTGCGAGCCTGGCCTCATCCAACATCAGTGCCTCACAAATACTCTTTTGGCTGAATAGGCACACATTCCCACAGACATGCCAAAATCTTATGGAAAGCCTTCCCAAGGGAGTAAGGGCGGGGAGGACTTCATATTAATGACCATGGTTTTGGAATAGGATATCCAATAAGCTCATTATAGATGTAAAGGTCGGATCCACATACCTTTGGCCATATAGCAAATTAACTCTTCCCATAAGCTAGTTAAAAAAAATTTTGGATGGTGACTAGATGGCACAGATTTTTTGGTGGTCTAGGACTAAATTAACGTGGTAGAGCTGCTTCTTTCTTTCACTTAGATTTAGAACAGAAGATCTGCTCAATTAGAATAACAATCTTGCTAATGCATGAACAATTGTATTGAAGATGTTCCTGTTTTACACTTAATAATATAATCAGAACAAAATAGAGTAGAACAACAAAATGAACACCCTGCATTGTTATGTGACCTGGTTCGGGCTGTCATGACTAATTTATTATAGCTAATTAATCGCTTATAATGGAACCATTTACAATGTACCTACACGAAAAGTACAACATTTTCTCCATGGAGAGACAGTCGCCTTTCAGTAATACAGAATATATGTCCTTTGAATTTAGTAACACATTCTCAATTTAAGAACTGAATTCTCACTGCCCCGTGTCAGATGTTCTATTGATCTTGTAAGTAAGAATAAATACACATCCACTGCAGAGAAGGCATTTCTGCACAATTGCATACAGGGTTACTGGTAATTTGCTACAATTAATGCATTGAAAATATAACATATCATTTTCGAATGTGTTCTCTGTCGAGAATGTGTATTTATTAGAAATTCAACAACTCATAGAACTGACCAGTGGCAGTTTTTAAAGGTTTATTATTTTTTTATTATTATTAATTGTTAATTATTTTGTGGGTTTTATTGCCAAGACTTTGGTTTACAAAGTCCAAATGTATTGTCTGGCCTTTTTAAAACAAACAAAACAAACCAAGACAATTTCATTACTCATCAAATTTGGTTCACTGGTAAAAATAAAGGTGCCAAAAAGCATTCTCCCATAGAAGTACCACTTTTCTTTTAAATGTGAGGAACATGTTTTCATTTTTTGAAAAACTTCAACATAATGTCAAAGTTTTAAAGCAAAAAAAACATGTGTCCAAAGCAAGAACCATTTGAGAACCTTTAATGGAGATTGTACGAATGTAATTGATAGTGACAGCCCTAGACCTGGTGAAGGACTTTTCATTCCCAGCCAAAGTCATGACCCGTCATCTGATAGAACTTGAGATTGAAGGGCCTGTAGAAGTCCCTGAGTCTGAGCAGCACTTCAGATGGGATCTGAGGGTGAGCTCTACCTTTAGATTTGCCCAGACACCTTGGTCTACTGCTTCCTTCAGACTTCTTCAAGCAGGGGAAACCTTTTGTCTGGTTGAAGTAGAAGTGCTTGTTGGTGATCACCCTCTTCAAGCCCAGAAAGTCCTGCACCCTTCCCATCTCCCCTGCCGGGTCCGTTACGAGTCTCTCCCCGCTTACAAAGAGTAAACGCGAGAGCGGAAAGTACTGGAGCCAGTTCTCCAGGTGCTTGGCGTAGATGCCTATCCGCACGGCACTCCACGATGTGTCAATCAAACCTGTGGTGGAGTTCTTGAAAACCAGGCTCTGAAAGGAGGGCAGACCTGGACTTTTGGACAAAGTCTGGGTGTAGTCTGAAACGGCCCGGGTGACGGGGTCTCGGACCACCACGATGAGTTTGGTGTGACGACTCATGGCGAAGACACGAGCAGGGGCTTCTCTCGTGACGAAGTAGCTGGGAGTCTTTTCCATAGTGATCTGTCCTTCCAAAGTACGAGGCATTAGATTCCTACAAACACGAGATTCAAGTTAGAGACAGAGAATAATACAGAGAAAAGAATTTTCTGTGCATGTTTGTGGACAGTGTGCCATGAACGCTTTGTTGTGTAACATAAAAGATATATGACATAATTGGTTTCTGACATTGGATTGTGTTGTGATTTTGAAATAGGTTGAATTGACATTTTTATGACCAATAGATTATCTTAGGGTGTCCCAACTGATGTAATACTGATACTATGATCTAGCCTGGCAACATGACATGACACAATCCAAGGTCATTAAGAAAAAAAATGAAATCACTGGACATAGATATTATACTCAAAAAACTGATAATAAAATCCTACTGTATAAGTTATTATTGTCATCAAGGCCATATGTAGATGCCATGTATTCTTACATATGTTAAAAATGTTACGTGAAAATAATATTTATGTATAATCTACAGTTATAATAATACTAATCATCATCATCATCATTTTAAAAAACTGTTATATATTTTATGAGGGTCTGAAACAATTCAGTGTGCCAAATATGCAAAAATGGAACTCAACAGCATGTAAAAATTACATTTTTAATGCACTACAAATTCAATCACAAATGCTTAATATTAAATAGCAACAGCAAATTGTACAACTTCATAAAATTCTAGAATAAATACTCCATCCACACAATCCTAGCCTCAGATAAACTTAAAGACTTAATGCCGCGGTGTATTCTGTCCAAACACATTAGAAATCGAAATGAAAATGCTTTACAGACAGTGACTGCTGGACCACTTCACTACTGTCTCCAGTATCGAAACTTTGCCATGTGTTTTGGATTTCAGTTTGTTACAGGCAAAAATATTACATTGTCCTCTGATTAATAAATATCTAACAAACATCCCTCTGATGAGGTCAGCCTGTGTTATTCAATCTTTTTTGTTAATAATCCAAACCCTTTGAAATTACATAAACATGGACATTAACTTTATTAAAAAGTCACCCTTGTGAAATGAACATTTGCAAACATGAGCGGCCAGAGGAAATCCATCTCGCTGGTTTCAAGAGAAAACCTCAAAACCTCAGTAATCTTTTTGCAGTTGTTTCCGGAGGGACTTCCTCTGAAGCTTTTATGAATGACCTCCTCAAGGTCCTGCTCTTGCTGATCTGAGACCACCCTATGCCTTGTCTGGGGGGTAACTGCTGGGTACAAGAGTGCAGAAAGTTGTTCTGAGAGCAGTGCAAACCCATACTTGAAGCTACAGGGCTCCACAAATGCAATGAAGGACATGGGCCTCCCATGCTGTGGGAAAACTGTAATACCCCCAGCACTAAGGATTTACTGTCCCTGTGGAAGATCCCATGCCCCATTCCATGTCATTTTGGTTACTCAGTCATAGACAAGGTGCTTATTTGTTTCAAATGTAACATCTTTCATTTCACTAAATTGTTCTTAATTGATTCATTTGGCTATTCTAGGAAAAATTGCAAAGAGCTCCACATTCTGTGAAGGTTCTTTAAAGGTTCTGCACACTTACACAAATTATTCTCTACAGAAAAACCCACTGAAAGATTGTTAGAGCAGACAAACTGCCTTGCCGAGCTCCAAAGAAACCTCACTGGCCACTTTATTTTTAAGAGTGTAGCTGTATGTTCTAATAGAACCCTGGAATAATCCCAAATTTATATTCCAGAGGGAATATTACTGATGCTCAAATGAGCTATAAAAAACCCCATCCTACTTCATGATGAGTTTATTAAATGTAAGATAACCCACAAAAGCCTTCTACTGTCAGTGTCACATGCACATTAAAGTGCTAGTATTGCCTCATTATTTCCATGATGAGCATGTGTAGAAGATTAGCTCCTGGTTGGTCTGGCCTGGGGCTTTGGTCGTGGCAAGCAGTCTCCTCTCCTTCTTTCTTTCCTTCCAGCTCTGAGGTTAACCGGCATGTCATTGCCATGAGGTTAATGCTGGGCTCTTGAAATAAATAACATAACTGAGCTAGACCTCCTCTTAGCTTCACGAGAAGGAGAGAAATCACAGGAGTCATTGTTCATATCACAGAAGACGTCTAAAAATGCCACATAACATTGTTCATTGGTTTTACCTGCTGTTAAAGCGCTAATCACAAGCTTGTTACCGCAATACTGATCATGTACATAAAAGAGGAAAATATGAACTTTTTAGTGTCCAGTAGAGTCCTAAAATGTTTAGGGCTCCTCACTTTGGGGCAGCTGGTGGTCTGCTGGTTGCCCCTGTGTTGTGGGTTTGAATCCCAGTACTGCTAGTGTCCTCATCCTTCAGCAAGATAAAGTCAACACACACTGATCCCTTCTTGGTGGCAGCCCACAACTACATTTGGTGAATAAGTTGAAAACAGAGATAGAATTTCACATGGTGAACTGTGTTGTGCTCTGTTCACGCAGAAATATAAGGGAACACTTTACTGTATAGCACAAACCATAGCACAGAAGAAATCTCTTGTGTGTGTGTGTGTGCGTGTGACATGTGTTTGATAGAAGGTGTGTTTCTAGACAAGTGTAGACAGTACAGTTGCACAATCTCATGGTTAATGAGGTCATGTTTTTCGTTTGCTGTCCCATGTCTCAAGAGCTCGCGCTGTTTGGCCATGTGTAAGTACACATGGCTAAGTGTGTGTTTAATTCCGTGTAATCAAGCTAATGGAAGTCATGGTGGAGCTAGCCTTGTCCGCTGACATCATGTTTACATTTCTAAGAGCTGGCTTGTAATCAGCAAATAGTTTGGACACTGCCAGCTCAGAGAAAATTAAAAAAGGCACTAGCGCTCACCCATCCCACCCCTTCATCTTCAAAGCTAAATAGGACCCAAGATAAATCCTCGGCCAGTTTGTTTCTACCTTTGCCAAATAGTCCCTTATTGCCTGTGTACCTCTGATGCTAACTCCGCTAGAACTCCGGGAAATTGTACAGCTGTTGTTTTCTTATCAAAAGGAATCTACAGCTGCTTGTGAGATACAGAGGCTAGCAAATGTGCTGTTTGTTTTGATCACACCTTGTGTGCTGTTAGCAGCTAGCATCTGGGACAAGAATGTTAGCATGGAGCAATGGTGCACAGATGTGTTTATCAGCACAAGGCCTGGTGATAGCTAGCTTTCTACTTAGTTGCCTCTGGCCAAGTAGGTGGCCTGCAATTTGAATATGTAAGTAAACAGAACCAGGCCATCAGTGGACATTAGTCTGAATAGATAATAGCGTAATAGCTTGTTAAAAAAGACAGCTTTATCCATCGCTGTTCAGTGTCTGTAGCTTCGGTTTTACTAAAGTACATTCAAAGATCAGTGTTGGTAACTTTTTGAAAAAGGTGCCAAAAAACGTTTCTTTACATAATGCTGTGGAAGAACCAGTTTTGGTGCCCTCAAGAACCTCTCAATGAATGCTTCAACGGAGATTTGGAAAATAACATTTACAAATGTTCTTTAAACACCTTAAATTTTTAAACACCTAAACCCAAGTCTCACTTTTCTTGAGCAAATGGGTTCTTTTATGGCATTGCTCAAAGAACCCTTTGTTGCATTTTTTTAAAAGAATGTATTCACAAGACATCTCAGTGTGCATCTAATGTTAGATCAGTGTCTTGAAATAAGATCACTGTGTCTAGAGGAGGCATCTGATCCAGGATCAACAACCCTTGATGCTTTGGAACTCCTGGCCCTTGAGAATTGGACTAGCATAGAGAATGAGATCTACTTAGCGCCTCATTTATGTAACCACAGTTGAAAGAACCTTTAGGGACTTGAAAGTCTAGATAAACCAGATTCTGATACTGAAGGAAAACAAACAGGGTGGCTATAAACCATGCTCTGTCAACCCAATACACATATTTGGATTACTGTGCAGATTCATGTAGAATAATCGCTACATACAATGCAATGTTTATTTAAATTGTTATTTGCGTACTGGATATTGAAGTAACAATTTAGCTTCCTTGCAGAACTGTTCAGCGGAGGGTTCTTCAGAAACAACCATTTATGTAAAGGAGGTGTCAAGATAATATGTCTAAGGCAACAACATTTAGTATCAAGACTACATATCTTCATTATCCTTTCTATGGACATCCATCCTTCTGCCAAGGGCCCCTTTCAACAGCCCTTATTCCACTTAAATAAGGTTCCCTGGTGCATGGTAATGACAGTATTTTTGTTTCTTTAATCAGGAATCCAATCTAAATGACACACCCCTGAGCGTCTGATGCTTAGACTAGCTGTGGTGACAGGAAGCTCCCCTGGAGATCTGTACCACATCTGGCAAGAATGGGCCTCAGATAGGAAAACACTACGACCAGAGAGGAAGCTAAGACTTCCATCAGCTGAATTTAGGATCAAGATGTTTTACAAGTCAAGAGACAGCAACAATTTAACTCTCAAACCATGCACAGATAAATGAGCAGACACAGCTCATTCAGTTTGGTGCCATTAGTGGAAATACTGCTGTCCATGCCAATTAGAGCTTTATGTCAAGATTCAAGATTTTTTTTGGTCATATTTTATTTATTTATTATTTATTATGTAAAGGTTTTAAAAGAACTGTTAATTAGATAAAGGATCTTTACCAATGTTCTTTAAACACCTTCAGTCTCACTTTTCTTTAGGAATGCAAAGGGGGTCTTTTGTAGCATTGCTCAAAGAATCCTTTGTTGCATTTTTTTAAAAGAATGTATTCACAAGACATCTCAATGTGCATCTGATGTTGGATCTGTATCTGGAAATGAGATCACTGTGTCTAGAAGGAGGCATCTGATCCAGGATCAACAACCCTGTTTTGGAACTAGACTTAGCTTGAGCCAGCATTAAAATGTTTCAGTATTTGTAACTTTTCTTTACTTTATTGTTTAAAAATAGGAAATACAACAAACCAGGAATCAGATTGCTTAGATTCAGTAAACAAGCAAACAAACAAAGCAACGAACAGAAAATGGTAATGTTCCATTCCCTAATGATCCTGAAGATGTACCATTCGAGTGACAGCTTCATTTTCTATCAGAGTTAAGATAAAAACAATGTCTGATCAACCATAATTTGATATAAATTATTGCTCCCTCATATCACAGTGGAATAAGTGGGGAAGTTCTGTATTATTATCGCTGTTTTCTCTTTTCTTAACATTAAAACAGGAAATATAAATCACAATTCAATGTAATTAAAAGTGTTACTCACTGTCATTTCTTGCTTTTACTATGTTTTTTCCTCTTTTCTTAACATTAAAACAGAAAATATAAATCAAATATAGTTGCGATTCATTGTGGAACTCACTACCAGAGCTTAACATTACTTTTGAATGACTGAAAAGAAAACGTCTGTTGGTTCTTTAACTGGAAATATTCTCAGTCATATTTGTTGTCTGTATTTGAAGTATTTAGTAGTTACAGTATAAAATGTCTGAACATTCGTTAGTTTGTCCTGTAAAAGTGTCTCACTAGCTACAGAAACAGAAAATCAGAGTAGCATGTTAATGATACAGAACCACACATTTATAATTATATATTTTTTTAAGTGCCTCAAAATTATGACAGCAGTGCATGCCTTAAGTGATAGGAATTATCAGTGCAGTGACAAAGTGTCATTAAAGATATTTTACTATTATTTTGTATTTTTTTATTTACCTATTTTTTGATGTCCTGCTCTTTTTTGCCATCCCCAATCCCACCCACTAGCTAGGACACACAACACCCACCCCCCCTCCCCACAGGATACCACCAAAACTGGCCGAGTAAAGGACAGCACAGAGCATGTATTTACCATGTCAACATGTTTCTTACAGTGCTTCCCTCTAATACAAAAAGTAAGAGCACTCAGGAAAAGTACCCTTGCCTTGCTATGTGATCTGGAATGCAGCCTGGTGCTACTTGCATTGCTGTTATAGAAGGGCTTCCATCTTAGGAACCCTTTCAATTACCCATGCTCTCCTTCATTATCTGTTTAGGAACCACCCAAAAGCCTTAAAAAGAGCACCAGTAAACATGCTATCAGGCTAAGTGCCCTCTCAAACTGGAAGTGTACTCAGGAGCAGGCAGGCTTGTCATTGAAGAAGCAGATGGAAGAAGCTTCTGGAGACTAAGGGAAGCAATTACGTGTCAGCTGGAAATGCAACAGGAGAATACATGATAGCAACTATGCAAACGTGTGGAGGGGATGTTTATTGGCTTGTTTAAGCAAGAGCCAGTGTGGTTACATCGGTTAGCATTATGAAATTATGGATTAGGTCCAAGCAGCCACCAGCCATGTTAATCTTAAGGCACTACACACTTTCTGCACTGTGAGCTCAACTATAAATTTCACTTTGGCTTTTGAGAAGACTTCATCTCTGGGGGCTTATTAAAGTAATTTGGAGGGGGTGCTATGAGCACATAATGTTTAGGCCTCAGAGTACAAGTCTTAGGAGCTGTGTCATCAGTTTGTGGAAGACATCACCTCAGCCTTAATGACAGTGTGTGTTTTTTTGTGTCAATGTATGTGTGTGTGTCTGTGTGTGTCTTTGTGTGTGTATGTGTGTTTGCATTCCAGTAACTAGAACCAGTTTGAATCAAGAAAAAGAAAAGAGACTGCATTTCAAATACTCAAATATCACTCCAATAGGGGAGAGCGGGGCTGGTTGTCAAACTATTTTACTTAAATTTAATTTGTGCCAAAACAGTGTATAGTAAGAATTCCCTTTCTGTATACAATTAATGTTTAATGTGTCAGGTACAAATGATTAGCCCTTGCTAGTCCACTCTTTTCAAAAGATATGGGCTGTCAAAGGCACCTTGCACAGATGTGGCAACCAACACCATAATGTATGTTGTCATACCCTATGGGGTTTGTTGTCTCAGTGTTTTTCTAATGGGAAACAATGAAATGTTTTTAAAAATGATACAAATTTCTTTTGTTTTCAAAGCAATATCAAACGAAACATATCTCGTGTTTATTATAAAAACAAAAAATAAATGTCACTGGTTCATTTTAGACTCTTTAGCTTCAAACTTTTAAATATAAAATGCATAAATGTAATAAACCACAGGCTATGAAAACTACTACTACTATGAAATCTAAAGAAACTCGATTTCTCCTCAAACGTAAGTTCAAAAAAGCAGCATTACACACACAAAAATACAGGAAAAATACACTGTATTGTTCATAACACAGAAAAAAGAAACAAATATTCTTAATCAACATTCAGCAATCACTATCCCCCTCAGAATCACAGTTCTGACAGACCAGGTGTGTAGTATTTGGGGGCCCACGCATTGCACACGATGCACTGGAGCATGTGTGACAACCAACGCTGAAAAAAATGTGACAACCTACAACCAACTGACATTTTTAGCTCTTTTTGGAGGCCGCACATGTATTAGCATAGCTAAGAAAAAGCCTAACTCAATTGTAACTCCCTCATTATACTTTAACTACTGTTATCTGTCAACACATAGTGTTAAAACATGAGATGCCTCAAAATTGACTTTTACATATGAAAAACATAAAGTTGTCTTACTTTAAGGTTATGCTGCTTTCACCTCCATTGTCAATGTAGATGACCTCTGATACTAATTATGAACATTTCTGTGTCAACGGTTTTGATCCGCACCTTTTAATGGCTCAGATATGCCTGTGACGACCATCAATGCTGCTATTCTCCCCTATTAGTATACATTTGTTTTCTAATGATAAATACATTTCTGAAACAAAATTAAGGTCAGATAGAATTTCTGGTATATTAAGGTAACTGTTGAGTTGGCTGGATGAATTAGTCAGTTAATAGGAATGGACAGTATTCGTTATTAAAACCTTTTGGTAGGTGTATATTACTGCTTTATTAAAGATACACCTTGTGTACAGGAGATACTTCTCCACATGGAACATTGCACTGTCCAGCAACAGTCTTTTCTTTTTTTTAGATTTAAAATTTAAATTTCAGTTTTAAAAGCTGTTTTATATACCACCACATTGCACGCTCTGCAGTGGACATGATGCACATCACTGTACCAAGACTGAAAAGATACTGCAGATCAGTCACTAATATAGTTGGAAGAAAGGCCAGCTTTAATCGCTGAACATTGTTCAGTAGAAACACAGACCATTCAATTACTTTTTACCAAAGAAACACTTTTCACAAAACTACACAGGAAACCCTCCCACAGTTAGTATAAGTGAACACTATGGACTCTATGACGTGGCCCGAGTTTAACATCTGACAGACACAACCTTTATTTATGTGTTACAGTGAGTTTATCATGTTTTGGGGCACAGAATGAGGTACAAGGTTTTCATTTATGATTAATTATAATATATAAAACGACAATAGGGTGGAGTATGGCGTATTTGTGTGTGTGTGTATGTGTTTGTGTGTATGTATGTGTGTGTATGTGTGTGTGTGCTGTTTCTAATTGCCTCCTGTTTCCTATCTTATGGGAAAATCAACTCGCAGCTCCACTTCCTCACTAAAGCTGCTCAGTGTGTATGGGGGCGTGTGGTTGTGTGTGTGTGTGTGTGTGTGTGTGTGCGTGTGTTCAGTAGTGGTGGCACAGAGACAGGGGTTATCTCTAATTTGCAGTATTGACCGCCAGCCCAGATGACTCCCTGAGACAGGAGAGGTCAGGTTTAAACAGCGGGAATTTCCTGCTCATAATGAAGAGAATAACAGCGTCATGTTATCTCCGGCAATGAGAACATTCTAAGACATTCTTTTTTATTTACAAAACAGCGAGAAATGCTTCTGTAAATCTATGAAATGAATTGAAGAAATCCTATATATATAAATGTATATTAAAATTGCGCACTCTGCAGAATATATATATATA
>JBBMFX010000080.1:21320078-21346297 GCA_037832545.1 Rhabdalestes septentrionalis | reverse complement strand
ACACACACACACACACACACACACACACACACACACACCCCCACACACACACACACACACACACACACACACACACAAACACAAACACTCACACTCACACTCACACTCACACACTCACATCCGTGGTCAATTATCAGATACAACAGACAATTTCCATCATTCACATTATTTATAATGTGTTTGTGTTTGTAGACAAAAAAGGAAAAATGAAGCATGGCCCAAGGTGTCTGAATTATGTGATGTTTGTAAAATGCATAGTATATTTGGTGAAAACAGGAGGGAACTGAATACTATACTACAAAAACTTTATTGCCATTGCATGCAAAACAGAGGTGGTTGACAAGTCAATAATGTTCACTTAAAAATGTCACACTTATCAATGTTTGTTCTGACAGTAAATGTGCAACTAAAACAAACATGATATGGCTATTTGTTTGAATGGATAATGCTGTAAAATAGGAGGCATTCATAAAACTGCACTGATTTTACCAGTCATACTCTAGTTGTGGTCCAGCTGGCACAAAGGTACCTGTCAGCATGTGTGTGTGATCCACCAACTTCATCTACATCAGACTGTCCACAGTGTTCAACAGCGCTGTTGGCAGGGCAGCCAGTGTACAGTTGGATGCTCATTCCACACCCTTTGTAAATGTAGACTGAATGAGAAACCCTAGTACAAAACTATTCTTTACGAAAACGTCATTTAAGTGTTATTCATTTAAATTTTATTTGCATTGGGTATGTGGAAGGTGTTAGGATAGCCTGAGTTAGGATATCCATGCAATCACATTAGGTATAAACATATGTAACGTACAGATTAAGCATGAAGGTCACTGGCTTTTTAAAATAGTTTAGTGTTGCTAACTTGGTAAGTTTACCTGTACCAGTAGCCCCTGTATTATAGTTCTAAGTTACTTTGAAGAATTTGCTGATATTCGGTGTTGTATTTGCCATAAACACAGCCACTTCAATAGATACATTGACTTTGTATGTACACTAATTGTCTATTTTATCAGCTCCACTTCCCACACATGTGCACTTTATCACTTAAAATCACAAACTATGGTCTAGCTAACAACGTGAACTCCATATTGAAGTCTATTTACACCATACCTACATAGTTGTCCAAATACTTCTTTCCATTTAGTGAACATCCCAATATGTCTGTCCATATAGTGGATTTGCAATCAAGCATTCAGTGTTGTATAGTAATCAAGAAAATATGTCGTTAGTGTAAGCTAGTGTCCCGCACTGTGATGGATTTTTCTTAAACATCTCTTAGACATTTCTAGGTTTCCTTGAGAGCTTTGAGAGTTTGAATGAATCACAGGCAAATACAATGGCATACTGTAAGAGTGATGATGTGATCTCCGTCTCAGAATAGAAGCCTGTAAAATATGTGTTCGCACTCATTAAACTAGGGCGAGCTACGTCGCTTATCGCGTGTGAAAAGAGTCCTGTAATTAAATACACCTGATTTCGCCCTAATGTGGTGATGTTGACTCATCGGGCTTCTTTATTTAAACCAAGAGCTGTTCCTTAACACTGCTGCACATGTGTGGAACAGACTGCTAAATGGAGTTAAATCCATTGTTTCTTTATAGGCAGCTTGAAAGCTAGATATTGAGCTAAATGTGGTTGGAGGGATCTTTTTGGGCTTGAGCTGCAAGTGGGTAATACCTATGTTGAAATACATGCAGCAGATGTTCTCTCTGCTCATAAATTTCTATCCATGCCCACCCAATATGGGCCCAGGGTAATAGGCTATATTTGCTTTATTTCAAACGGATGTTTGATTGTTCAGTTTAAAGGAGCTGGCGCTAAATGTTCATTGGTTGGTACAACAAAAGGACCATTTGAATTCACTAAAGAACCAATTTTGTAAAAAAACAAACAAACATAAATCATGTCCTCCGTCAACTCAAGTTTTGAGGGGTTGGTGCCAAGAAAAACATATTGCAACACACTTTCTCACAAAAAGAGTAAAATATCAGCTTTTTTAAATACCAAGTTATCTGCATATTCTAGTTATATAAGAACCACAAATAATTATTTATACAGTTGCGGATTAACATGATGTATCGAAAATATGTTTTTACCCTAGTGGGGGTTCCTGGCAGACAAAGACTGAGAATCTGCTACAGCATCACACAAAGCACCCTTTTATTATGAATCACCAAGTGATTGCTTTAAAACCGAACATCCATTGTAGTCTACTTGAACACAAATGTTTTCTTGAGATTGAATCATTTACAATGAGTGTGTGGTGCAAACATGTTCTATTGTTTTGAGGTGCCTGCCTCTCTCTCTCTCTCTCTCGCTCTCTCTTTCTCTCTCTCTCTCTCTCTCGCTCTCTCTCTCTCTCTCCCTAACACACACAAACATCAGAAACAAAATTAGTGCACCTAATCCACAGTTTTTGGCTTGCAATTAAAGTGTTATGTTGTCAATCATGGAGCTATTAGTTCAGTTGTAGGAGACTCCCACTGTGTTTCAGGTCTGGAAAAAAAGGTGTTTTACAGAAAAAGAGACCTTATAAGAGAAATCTACACTTCAGTCCCCATAGTACAAACAATGTAGATGCAGCCTCAAAGGGACTCCATGGTCTTTTAGGCCAAACTGTGTGAGCTTTAAATGTAAAACATAGTGTACATTATCCAAGAGATAAAAAAAAGCAAAAACAAAAAAAACTGTATAATGAAATAAACATGGACAAACTAACAAAAAAGGTTGGGTTTAATAAAGGTTAAGGTGAGTTATCACACCAAAAATAGTCCCTGCAATAGAATACAGTACAATAATGTTTCCTGAGTAGTTGTAACTGTGCCTTAGGGGTGAGTCCACCCCAGTGACAAGGCCTGTACCCTGAAATGTTTGCTTTAATGACTAATTTCCAAGAACGTAAAACACTTTTTTTGCTGAGTTGTTTACTTTCCGCATATCGAGAAACTTTATTAGGCAAAGTCTCTGAAACTCGCTGGAAGCGTTAAACACCGGCATTCATTATGCAGCAGATTCAATCTTCTGAATAATTAAGCAACTTTCTTATTACACCGCCTTTATTTAAGAATTAGAGCAGAGGACAGAGGCAGGCTGTAGACGCGCTGTTCAATTCTTTATTTCCTTTGATTAAGAATATATCATCTATTTCTCTTGCTGTACCTAGCTGCTCCTGGAAATGAGATTTCCCCCTCCGCTTCCCCGAAACCACGCTCTGCTGTCGGCTGTATTCACACTCCAGCTTTTCTCTACGGCACGTGACAGGTGTGCATGTGAAAGACGGGGTGCGGCGGGAAGGGTGGAGGGGTTTGACAAGAAAAGGAAAAAATACACCCCGCCGAATAAACGTGTAAAACAGAATTGGGAAGGAGTTGCTTTTGAAGAAGTGGATCTGTGAAAGAGGCTTAGATCTCTGGGCTGTCAGTCCCCGAAAGTGGAGGCCCTTTGAAGTGGGGTACGCGACGATGTGGATGAGGCACAGATGTGTTTGTTCGAATGGAGGGATCCCCTCTGTCTGCGAGTGTGTACCGGTGTGCTGGTGGAAAGTCCTCACACTCCCCTCTTGGAGAGCATTTACAACACGGCACCCTTCAAAAAGGATGTAAGATTAAGATAACCTGTATTGATTCCCACAGAAAGGAAATTGAACTTGTAACAGCAAGAAATATACCCAAGAGACAAAGATTTAAACAAAAAGAGCAGCGAGGCAGAAAGAAAAACATAAATGACCAAAATTCATACAAACAAATACAAGCAGAATGCACAATGGAAAAACACACATGGTGCTTCTATAGATAAATGTAGCTCATGGCTCGGAATTTCCATGATGTTGTGAATAGATAGGATTACAGATTAGAGCTTGAGCATTTCTTCAGTTTGGATTCAGTTCAATTAATTATTATGTATACAGTGTTTTATACAGTTTTACAAAATCCAGGTCCAAGCCCCTGGTGAGTGGACCGAGGGAGACAGAACTGAGGAAAAACTCCCTAAGCTGGAGGAAGAAACCTCAGGAGGGGGACCCATCCTCCTCTGGTCGACCCTGGAGAGTGGGAAGAAAATGTCTCCATGGAGACTGACAGTAGAAGGCCTTTGTGTTTTCTTGTGTTTATGTATTTCCCTCTATGTCGTTTGCGAGGCTTTATGTATCAAAAACAAAAAAAAGTCATTTTGGCTTGACCCAAACCTCTCTTTAGAGATTGCAATTCAACACACTGTTTTTGTTGCTGCACCTTTAACACTGATATATATGTGAAGAGTGTCTTCACTGTATTGTATCTCTTTGAAAAAAATCCAGATTGAAACACTTCAGTGTGAATGTGTGGAGCTAGATGGCTGTAGGCTGAATAAGGAGACATTTTGTTTGCATTGCTTATTAAGACACCACAAAAACAATAGATTCAAAGGGGCTGGTCTTGCAGCTTCCAGGTATGAACTGTTAGGAGAAGGAATTAATGGGACAAATTTAGTGACTAATAAAATAATAATAATAATTTAACGTGTCAGCCAATATAATTGCATATGGTCCGAAGTTAAACAAACTCTAACGCTGGACCATATGAAAATATTTTAATTAGGTCTCTGAGTGTTGTAAGATATACAAATGCTAGGCCCTCTGAATGTTTTGATAGAGAAGAGAATATTAGGTAGGACATCAACTGTTTGCTTGTGTATTTGTGTATCAATTATTTTCTATGGTATCCTGATCTCTGTCCAGTTCGCATCTCCTAAATAGCCTCGAAGTTCTACAGCAAGTGGACTGAAAATCACAAAGCCTGCAAAGTGTCATCACACTGATTATGCAGCTGCTCAGGCGGTTGTCCATCCCTTGTCTGAGCTAAATTAGTCATTTTGAATTTATGGGCTGTTAAGAAAACCACCACAGCACAGAAAGACACACTTCCGTCGCCTTCGTTTTGTGAAACTATCCATATCTGATGCCAAAGGCAGATGAAAAATTGGGGGTCTTTTTTCTAAGACGAGCAAATCCAAATAAGCATAACATTTTTCTTTAAATCACTCTTATTCAACAACCCAGACTGTGGCATCCAAAAGTCAATTACAGAAACACATTGTGACTAGCGTCTGTAAACAGAAAAATATATTTTTGCAGTGTTCATTAAAAAATTCCTGCTGAGTAACTGCTGTTGTATAAAAGCCTCTTCTACCGTCACATTCAGCGTTCAAGCAGTGGCGGAGCCAGAGGGGTGTCTGGGGTGGCACTGGACACCCCTGACATCTGATTGGCCGCCCCGGGTGCTAACCCAACATTTTATTTGCTACTGGCAGTTCCTGATGCTGTTGGCTTTCAGACTGTTTCTATTGTTTTTCTTTACTGTTAAGGTCGGGCATTGCAGTAAGCATTTCACGACATGATGTACTGTGTATGACACTGTATGTAACAAATAAATCCTGAATGTGAATTTAGGTGGAGCGCCGCTCCAGTGGTCCAATGGTTACGTCACGGGTCCCGGTCGAGAGCCGTGTGCCCCCGGCCCGAGCAGTGTCTGCCTTTAACCTGCGGTGTGTGTGTGTGTGTGTGTGTGTGAGAGAGCATGAACATGATGGTTCTCATCAGAACTGCAGATTTATGTTGTTTTAAACCGACCTGGGATAAGTTAGTAACTGGCGGCACTAAACTGTGTTCTTATTTTTCTTATAAAATCCGGGTCTGTTTGATGTCTGCTATGTCTAATTGCAGTATTTTTTGTGAGGTTGTTTTTTCTTTATGCTAATGTTTTGTTAATGAACTTGTTTTTCCCAATAAAATGTTGGAATTCCTTAATATATTATTTCAACTTTGAGTACCGTGCGTGTGTGTGTGGACCCCCTGAAATAGCAGTGGCCACACCCTGGCCACTCCATGTAAAAAATTCTAGCTTTGCCACTGCATTCAAGAGAAGGCCAGTCCAAACTAAAGTGAGGCTCATGTTTCCACAAGCAGGGCAGGCAGAACAGTACAAGAGGAAACATCCCTAATAAGCAAACTGTTTACTTTAAATAACACTGAGAGCGCTGTGCTGTCCAAACAAATATATGCTGAGGCCATTATTAACTTTGTGCTAACAGCCGTTCAATTAGCTTAGCGGTGGTTAGCCCTCCTGGCGCTTTATCAGGATGCTAGTTAATGAGTCACCTTGTTGAATGTTGCAATGCAACTGAAATTGCGAGCAATCACAAACCTAGTTAGAGGTCTATGTGATGGTCCATCAGGTATCTGACCCGGATCGGATCCACTTTCACCTTTTTGCTGTTACTGAGATCTCAGGAAAGCAGCGTGTGCAGAATGGAAGCCTATGTTCACCAGAAAAAAGAGCAACCAGTGTGTGGCAACAAGTATGAATATGTATGAGACTGTGAGAAATGAGTATTGTACTGTTTTAAAATGTTTAGTATTGTGAGGTAAGGACAACACATTATATATCAGGGTGGTAGTAGCCTAGTGAGTCAAACACTTGCCTGTGAACTCGATAACTATAAAGTCGTTGGTTTAAACCCCACCCACTATTTGCCACTCCTCCTTTGACGAGGGTCAGCTGATCGATATCAGGGAAGGAGCCCGGATAGGAACTCTCCAATGAGCAGGGAAGAGCCAGAATGAAGGAAGAGAATGATCAGAGAGAAAGTCCAGAGAGAGTCTGTTTGGTTTTATTCCCAAAGTGGTGGCGGTTTTGTTTTTTGCTGTTTGTAAACCAGCTCGGTCTCACGAAGTACAATATACATGCTGTGATTATGCTTTAGGGCTTTTTTTCATGCTAGGACAATGCTTCACTTTTTCGTGCTAGGACGACACTTCTCTACTCTATGTGTTTTTATGTGCAGTGAATAACAACCACCAGTATCTGCGCTACTGGTGATTGAGGGAGAGTGGGAAAAAACAATTGCTTATTGTTTTTGTTTGCAAAGCTGTTGAAACACGTTGAAATAACCCTAAATTTAACATTAACCTTAAACCTAATCCTAACAGTCACCAGTATTATGCACTGCGTATTAAAATACAAAGGCTTGTAGAGTGTTGTCCTAGCACGAAAAAAATGCCCTAAATATAAATATGTTGATAAACTGTATTTCAATAATGCTTAGCAACAGCGCACACACTGCACTATAACAATTAAGAGCACCTTCACAACTTCAGCACTGAAACACTGAAATGAGCTGCTTTAATGTTGACTTATACCATTATGTAATGACTGGAATAAGCGAACAAACCACAGGGTATTTCACCGCAACACTGCACTTTTGAAATAAAGCAAGAACAGAACAAGACAAGATTTAATATTTAACCTCTGACGGGCTGTGTAAAACAGCAGGATTTTACCCAAGTGCCTGTTACAAGCAGTTATAAGTTTCAAATGTGCAGCTTTTTCAAGGCAGCTGTATCCCAGAACTGTCATTGGCACCACTGAGGTACTCTTGAGCAAGGTACTGTCCCCCACACACTGCGACCCAGATGTGAACAGATTAATGGATTAAAGGCAGAGAGCGGTTTCATGCTGTGCTGTGTCCACATATGACAAAAGACACTTCACGCTTACACTACTAATTTAAGTGTATTACTACGTTATCATCACTGTTAGCTTGGCGCAAACTAATATGGCATATTGTGTTTTTTGTGTTTACATTATGCAGTCTTGGACATCAGAGTAATACAATCTTCTTATGAAGCAAATTAAAGCAGTTCTGTGTCAAATATTTCTCTTTAATGACATTCTCACAATTTGGCCTAACATACTGGACTGCTTAACTTGATAAACAAAAGTAAATGGAGTATTTGATTTGCTTGTCACATAATATGAAGCTGGATGTGCCAAAGTTACACCAAAGGTAAAAAAGATGCGATTATTTAGCTGGCTAGTACAATATGACGCCAAAAACAATGTTGGCCAAGAAAAATGAAAGAAAAATAACAAGGAAGCATAAGAAGATTACAGTAATCTGATGACTATTCAAACAGAATAGATGCTGGTAGCACTTACTTGGAACAGCCTCGGAGTGAGCACTGAGGTATAGCTGCACATTATATCCTCTCTGAAGCAGCTTTTAATACCAAGCAGCCATATGGAAACTAAAGGCGTTCCTCAAAAGTAACTTGCAATCATGGTCTGATGAGTCATCGTTTACATATATTTGCAACATCTGGATAATTTATGTAACAAAACGCCTCTAAATCTACACTGCTTGTTCTGATTCTAATTTGGCTGTCTGTGTTATCATATTTTTTTGGCTTTCTCGTGTATTATTTTCTGAAAATAAAGTAAAAAATATAAGGTAATGTGGCTTTTTTTGTCACACATGAAGACACCACAGCACACAGTTTGCATTTAACCCACTCACCAAGTGCAGCACTGGGCAGCCAGAAAGGCAGGGCCCAGGGAGTAGTGAGCGGGGAAGGTACTTTACTCAAGGGAACCTCAGTGTTGCCACTTGGAGTCCTGGGATTCAAACCTACAGGCTTCCGATCGGAGGGGCAACACTCTAACCACCAGATGCCCCACATTTCTGCATTGAACCAACACCTCTTCTGACTCTCTTCATTCAGTGAGTCACTTTTTATGTAGTACTGCAGTCTGTATTCTATGAGACTGTACACTTTTATTCAACCACAAATGTATTAGAACATGATGGTTGCTAATAGGCTAATGTAAACAGTGCTTTAAAGCCGCTAATAACCTGTACTTGAGAGATGTGCCCATGTTGCATTTATGTGTATCTTTTGTACAGGTAATTCTATTTTTCAGAAGTAATCTTTGATTGTTCCCCATGCTAAAAACCAAATCGACTCATGCTGAAACACAATGGGCCTGTAACAGTAGTGCTCCTAATAAGACTATGAAATATGGGGAAAGGCCTGTTTGACACATGAGAGCCCCCCAAATACTTAGTAGCAAAATGTGTGTGTGTATGTGGGGGGGTCTCGGAAGCAGTGAGTTGCACAAAATTGTTGAAATGGGCATTTGCTTAACATAAGTGTACAATATGTTGGGATATTAAGTGTTCATCATTCAGAATACGAGTTATGAGGGAAACAATTCAAACAACCCAACAAACACACACAACAATGTAACAGTACTGTAATGTAACAATATAGTGTGGGCGCTGTGTAAACTTAAAAGATGTTCAGACTGTCTGTTCGTTTTCCACAGAACAACATTTTTTGGTTTCGTTTCATCCATCCCTAATCACCTATAACCCGCCCCTGTCAAGAATGTTTTGATTTTGTTTCGCCCAACCCCCCGCCCCTTCAACAGATATTTTGTTTTGTTTTGTGTGGGGACTTTGTGATTGCCACCAGGCATTTTGCTCTCTGCTTGTGTCATTTATCATACAGGGTATGACTTGATATTGAATGTATTGTGGAGCACAGCTGTTTTTTTGTCTTCTCATCACAGATAAATACTCCTTCTCTTTCAGGTTTCTTGCTTTTTTCCGAGACTGTCAGATGTTCTGAGGTGTTTGGTTTGATTTGGTCCTGGACTGCAGCATTGTGTGTTTGTGTCTGTGTGTTTGTGTGTGTGTGTCTGTGTGCTCTCTGTCACTTCATTAGGAGCATCAGTGACTCAACTCAGGGCTCGAGGGGGCGGAGATGTCATTTGCGGCGCCCGTTTTCCCCGTCCCCATAATTAGTGTTTGTGTGTGTGTGTGTCTGTGCATGTGTGTTTTGTTTAGGGATGTTGCCCTCCAAAAGGCATAATCACAACCGAGTTTAGAGATCACTGGCTCAGAAAATGTAACTAATAGTGTGCGAGCAGCGTTTCACACACATACGCCTTCATGCTGTAGGATCTTATTGTTAAATGGTGACATGTCATGTGTTGCTTGAGACTCTGCCTGCATCTGAAAACACTCAAAGAATTCGTCTTTTAGTTGGTACGCTGCCTCCACACAGTTCACTACAGTTTGCCACAATGCTTCTTTATTTGCAGTGTACACTGATGTTGGCTGAAATATAATACAGGGCAGAAGATGTATTTAATACTGCATGACTTCTTGGTGAAAGAGAGCATATGATTGGTTGTGATCACAATATTATTTAAACCTAACAAAGAATGCCAGAAAGAGCCAATATTATCCTCATTCCATTTACACCTCTTCGGGGATCTAATTAATATGTTGTCTAGATATATGAAACCTTTTATCTTTTTATTTTGGAAAAGGCAGTGTAATAATGCCAGAACAGATTTAGCATTTTTCTGTTTATTTGAGGGTTTTTCCTTGTTATTTCACCACATTTGGATATCTGTGGCCTTTACTGATATCCTAGTTCTAGCAGTTTTTATTCATAGCTCACCATAACATGTTGTTTTTACCAAGTTGTAAGTCAAGTCAGGTCAAGTCAAGTAGTTTTATTGTCATTTCTACCATATACACAGTAAATAGTAAAAACGAAACAACGTTCCTCCAGGACCATGAGCAGAACAGAACACAACAGAACAGAAACAGGACACAAGTGGAAACAGGCTCAAGCACAAGAGAAACAATACAAATTAACAAGACAAGATAACGTTCAGTGCAAAGTGAATGGCTACATTCAGGGTAAAAACAGTATTGACCAGTACTATATTCAAGGAGCAGATATGTGCAAAGGATGCAAAAAAGGGTTTACATGTGCAAAAATGCAGGGTATTAATAAATATGTGCAATGTGGACAGCTTTCTAGAAGAAATAAGAAATAAACTACAGGTGCAATATTACTGCTATGTGTAATGTTTAATACAACCCAATAATCACACGATCAGTATACACGATGTGTATTTCAATTCATAGTTTTATACCTGTCACAAAACAGGTTGTAACAGTAGATTTTACAGTGCTCTGCCTTGTGACAGACAAATATGGGGTCTTATGTTAAAGTTTGAAATGTAACACTCAAACTAACATCATGTTGTAGAAGCTAAAAGAAAACAGAAGGCATTCTCTGTTAATACATTTTGCAACATTTTGCTTACAAATATAAACTGCTTAAATTACTGAACTTTAAATAATAACAGATTGTTTTTGAGATTATTCTCAGTAACTTACGATGTTCAGTAAGCACCACGTAAGGGATGTATACACTAGGGATGTCCCGAAAAGGAGTCGGGTCATTTGATTTTGAGCATCTACCGATACCGAGTCCCGATCCGATACTTCTATATACCGCACTAAGGCGAATGGCAGGTCACTCATTGTGATCATTTGTGCTCTCTTGGCTGTGATGTCCTGCGCATTTTTTTTCAACTCTTCAAACTCTCCTGCAGCGTGAGCTGACTCATCTACGCACTCCTCCAATCACACAATGCAGACAATGTTCCCCAATTCCCTTCAGTAATCACCCAGAGGTGTTCTTGTGATTAAAGACGCAGCAGCCGCAGCGCGCTGGGCACCTTCCGCCTGCCACGCCCCCTAATCACCACTCACTCAGTCTCTCACGCGAGTCCAGGGTAAGAGTCTCAGTACTCTGGCGAGTGACTGCGGTGTGAGACGAACCTGACACAACATCGTATACCCCAGTCCTGATCAGGAGGTAACGCCCGATTCCAATCGAGTCTGAAACCACGTGATCGGGCCCGATTTCCGATCACGTGATCGGATCGGGACATCCCTAGTGTATATCCTAATGATACTTTTCTGTGCTTTGCTTATGTTTCTGGTGCTAAAAAAACAACAACTTGTACTTCATGGCCATTTGACTGGAAATGATATGAAAGAGGTCTCTGTCTTTTGCACAGGACTGCATAATGATATATTTCAAAAGAAAATATATTTGTATTTTGTCATATCTGTTTCAAAATATGAGTGCTAAACCCCAAAAAACCTGCATGTGGAGCCATGCATCCATCATGTCAAAGGTCATTTCTGACATGACTGACAATTTTCCAAATGTAAATGCCACTGTATGTAATCAAATTGTACCATAACACCATTGTACTATAATAACTGCATAAATATGTGCTGTACGTGTTGTGTGAAATCATATGGTTCATACAAGTCATGTGACGGTGAGTCATCCAGTGCTTCTGGACATTAGCCCTCGCAGTCGAGTCTGGACAAGATCGGCCTTGTTTACTGTATAAATAATTAGCTCCCTGTAATTATTCCCTTCGCCTGGTGCACCACAGTTACTGTGCAAGTCAGCTCTCATCTCAGCTGGAGGTCCACGGTTCTCATCTCATCTTGAGCCCTCAGATTTTCCCCCTCAGCTTTTGTTCAATGCTGTGAATGGCACTGGGCATAACGCAAGAATGAAGTTTGTCCTTGTTCCTCTGATGTGTTGCTCCTCCTCTTTGAAGCCAGACAGGTCTTGCGTTTGTGGGTAGTGACAACCATGTGGCTAGAAGTACATGTGTTTGTCAACTCAAAGATGAGCCATACATTTGGCATGAAGTGGCCAGTTTAATCTGTGCGTGAAGAATTATGATGTGCGATATGGAGAGATGAGGTACGGGATCCTCTGTGAAAGGAATCTCTATCTACCACATCTGTAGCGCACAGCTGGCTGCCACACACAATCAGTTTAAAAGGATTCCCACATACTTACAATACAACAGATTTGAAACACACTCATAGTGGAAACAACTGATACCTGAAGATGTTAGGAAATGCCAAAGTAACAGGGGTTGGTTTGGCAGCTGCATCGCTCATGTTTAAAACCTCTGAGAACAGCTTTAGCAAGATATGCTCTCGTATCAGTCTCACCCTAATAGTGTAATGGCTGTTGTTTTAAATTGTTTAACTTTTACTGATATTTTTATTCATGAGAAGCTTTTGTTGACATTTTATTCTAGAGCAGGAAACTTAAGCAAATATATTGTCTGTATTTGGTGGTGGGCTGCACATTTAATAGACAACAATGGGAAACAGTGGCGAGGTAAAAACAAGACAATGATAAATATCCTGCCAGCCTAGTGGGATTCAGTATTATTAAACTAACATCTTTGTACGCTGGAATATTTTCTCTATGGGATTTTCTCAAAGTGAACTGGTAAGAAGCTGTTTTGAAGGCCTTACATGTCAGATTGAAAGATAAAAAGTGAGACCTGCCCATCGTCACTACATTATTTTTAATTTGAACTTAATTTCCCATAGAGGATTAAGGGGTAAAACTACTAAATTTTACATCATTTTTTAATTTGCCTCTTCAATATCAGAACCTTTTGAATTAATACATTATATTTAAGATTAAGGCATTTCACACTTTAATTTTAACGCCTTAAATCTAATTTGAAGTTAACGGTGTTTTTCACAAATTAATGGCCACTTAATGCAAAGTAAGGGGTTTGGTGTATCTTCAGGGTTAAATTAAAATAGGGTTAAACACATTTGCAGTATATTGTGTTTCTTAGTGTATAGGTGGGACAATTATATTTGAGTAGGTGGGAACATCACTCTAGGCCTTCTGCAGTTCACTGATTGTGAATTCAAACAGAAGCCTAACCTATGGTTTCTATAAACAGTAGCAACTCTAGGACTCCAGGACCATTTACTGAAGGAGTCACTCCAAAACTGCTACATACAGCATAAATTATATGATAATATTTTTATTACAAGTTAAACAGAATTTGGTTCAGAAGTTATAGATGTCCTTATTTAATGTAGAATGTCCAGAAACTGACTTTATTTATTGTCTGCATATTTGTTGTTCCTAGTTCTAGTAGCTTTTATTCATGGTTCACCATGACATAGTGTTGGGACTAAATAGAAATCATTTCCACCAAGTAAGAAATAACAAATAAAATACAGCAATTCAATTGCTATTCATACCAAACAGACGGTTCATTGCCTAATAGCAACAATATCAGTGATTTGTACCTCAATCAGATTTGTTTTATACTCTACATATCGCAGAGCAGGTTGTAACAATGGACTATAGGGTGCTACTTGTGACAGATAAAAAGAGGGTCTTATGTAAATGTTTGAAATGTTTATTTTTGTGACCCTTTCTGCCTCCTGTACACAAGGGCAAACAAAAGTGCTTCACAATCAAGGCAGTCCCTTCTCTGTTAATAAATTATGCATCATTTTGCTAACAAAGATAAACTGCTTGAATAAACATTTGAAGTCTACTGAATTTCAAATAATGACACATTATCGTTCGGTTAACGTATTATAACAAGTTCAGAGAGCACCATCTGAATGCTTGTGTTTAAAAAGTATATAAAATATGTATAAAAGACATATCTTACTTAAAAGATACAGAAATACAGCGAATACAGAACATTGTCAAGAGCACTATTTAAATGCTTCTGTTTAAAAGATATTTAAAAAAAATACAGAAACAGAGAACATTGCCCAGAACACCACATTCCTCTCTTTCAACCGTGCATCATTTCCTATGTGATGCACACGCACCAAACCATCCACATGATGTAAAAGAAAATGCGATTTGTCACACTAGGCCTTCCTTGGACCACTTCGGTTTGGCAGTAACCACTGCATTCTATAACATGTGGCATCTGGTTATTGTGACTGGAATTCATTCAAAAGTTCTTATTTTGGAGATCAGAGGTTTCTTCCAAGATTGCTGACAGATACTGATAAGATAATAATATACACTAATAATCTATTATTAATGTCTGTTACAAAAATTCCTACAAGCAAGCAGCAATATGCAGTTCTGTGGAAGCTATATAAATGGAGGAAGAAGTGTTTAGGTTTAAAGAGAAAATGTAACATATTTCCTAGATTTTCACTCCATTCTGGACTGCATTCCTTTATTAATATGCTTCTTTTTTTGATTGAATACTTTTTTGTGAGGAAGAATGTTTCTGCAGAACTGGACCAAACAGTAACCCACTAAATGAGCTTTGGGTAACCATGGTAATTGGACATGTACTCGATAGATCTCTCTCGCCTCACGGCTGCGGCTTGTGTGTGTGTGAGCGGAGATCTCCTGTCAAGTCGAATCGAGTCAATACAGTACTAGTCTCCATTTTCTGACAATTCCACCTTGGGCAAAACTGCCTGGAAACAACTAGAGCTATGATATAATGCCTGAAACCGGCACGGCTGACCAGTAACTGTAGGGAAGGTCATTGCGACTGACAGTTAAAGTATTACTCTGCTGTTTTTTTTTCAACCTAATCTCTATCTGCTGCATCTGTAGCATAGTGTTAATAAGAGTTTTTTTTGTTGCCATTCCTTGAACTCTTTGAAGGAGCAGAAAGCCTGCAGGCTTACTATACTAACTATAGAAAAGACCTAAGAGCCGGTACTGCATTCTGTGAATAAGCATTAATAATATGTTACTGTATAATGCTTAAATATAATTGCTTCATTCTTATATTGATTCTTTTTAAAATTGATAATACAAATATTAGCCATTGGCTTTTATTATGAGTGCGTCTATTTTAAGTGAGTCAACAGGTTTTCCTTTAAGCTCTCAATATCACAGAGTGAATGCTGTCAGTAGGGCACATTTGATTCATTTATTGTGTTATATTTGCACAAAGTGAGATGTGTCATTGCTGTTATGGCTGTTTCGGTAGAGGTGAAAAGCTTGGTGGATTCAGCAGGTAATTATCGGGCTCTTCACAGGCTGAGTCATACGTGTTAGAGGCAGGGAAAGCAGAAAAACGTGAAGAGTGTGTGACTGAGAATGAGAAGCACCGCTACTTACCCTTGTGTGCTACTGTTTACTGTATATGTATGGTTTGTGGATGCCAGTGTGGTCTGTGTGTGGGCCTGCTCAGAGGAGACACGATTGTTCCTCCTCAACAACCATGACTGATCCACCAGCAGGAGCCAGTCTACTCTGGCTGTCTCCCAGTACATTAGCCTAGCCGCCAGTAGCTTAGCTCTCTCCTCCTGAGACTGTTTGCTCATTTTGTCTCCTCCATCTTTGTTTTGTGTCACATTGGTTGGGCGGTGGGGGCGCAGACCTGCCATCGCTGAGGATACGCTCCAGCGTATATGATATTTAATTACCAGTGTCCTGCGCTCTGCCAAGAACAGAGATATGCTCAAACTGATGCTAGCTAGCTAGTGGTGGGGAAAAATAACCACATGGGCCATTTCCCTCAACATTCCATGCGTTTTGTTGTCATCATAAGAATGCGATTTATTTCACATTTATTCAAGAATAAGTCAATAGAAATGGTTCAGTCTTCTCAAGTTACATAAAAAAGACATTATATCCAGCATGTTTCCTAGTTTCCTGTTTACAATGAACTTGCCTTCTCAAGTTTTTGGAAAAACGAGTCTGCATCTAATTCTGAACCTTAACAAAAGCATGTTTCGTGTTTTTCTTTATTTTTCATTTTGAACTGTTGTATAAGACCAATGGGACACTCAAAGCCATGCTTTATGACGAATAATGTTCTTAGCAATAATTTTATCAACAATAACATTATCAGAAGTAAAGAAAAGCAAGATTTGTATTATCAAGAAATACATTAGCAAGAATAACATTTTGAAGGACAGTAATCTCAAGAATAATATCAACAAAATTATCAAGATGATCAAGAATAATGATCAGTGATGTAGATCATTTTTTGTTGCTAACATTTTCTTTAAAATGATTTATCAAGAATACAATTGTCAATAAAAACATTATCAAGTTACATGATCCTTGATAACATTACTTTTGAGAATAACTATTTCAAGACTAGTTTCAGGAATGTTTGTTTCATAAATTCCCATTTTTACCATAATTACAACAAACAAATCGCTGGCCACAAGAAAACAGGACACAAATGTACATACAGTTGACATAGAAATAATGTAAAAGCAAAGGTTTAAATAAATATTGAGAATCCAATATCTGAAAGAACTGAATTAAACTACAAAGAGGGGTATATCCAGATTACTGGAGTGTAGACCACCTCAAAAAGCAGAGTGAGCAACCTGCTGAAGAGTCTTAGGTCTATAACAGCCACTCTATGAGATGTCGACCCTCCATTTGTGCACAGGTCCACAAACAATTTTCAGTCATCACCTTGAAATTCGTACTGGCATTGTTCTATCCCAGCAAAGGGGTCCCTAAAAAAGGCTCCTCTGTGGCCCTTAAAATGAACAAGAGACACTCTGTGATGTGTTGGCACTTCTTCATTTTCAGAGAGAGAGAAACCTGTTATTGGTTCATTTCATTTTCCCGGTCCACCAGTGCATATTTTGGGTAAATAATGTTGTTCTTTTTTATTATTTCATATTTTTTATCAAATTGTTCCTGTTACGTTTGCGAAGATACTGAGAGAAATATTGGGCTGAAGTTATGCTGTCAATTAGCTTTCAGTCAAATGAAGAGACACAGGTGTCTGGATTTTGTCTGACATAGACAGTAGGGATAATACTCATATGCCACAACCATTAAGACGCCTAAATGCGACTGCCCACAGCAGTCCAGATTCTCATTCACTGGAGATGCTGTGAATAAAACAGTTCTGTTCTTGCCTGTTGCAAATGTATTACATGTACTGTCTAAAGGATACAGAGAGACAGTCATTGAGTGGCTTAAATGTTACTCTTTCCAACATCCCCAAGGATTTCAGTCTGAACAGAACAGTTTGTTCTGAACATTTGTGGCCACACTGCTTTTTGAACAAGGCACAGGTGTTTTAAGGTGGAAAATGGACATGTATAAATGTGACATGTCTGTTTAAAGCTCATAAAATGACACAAAGGACATAAGTGGACAAACCACTGATGTGAATCGAGCAATTAAGCATTTTTAGCACATTCTGTCACTGCCGGGTTCATCATAGTCTGGCAGTTAAAATGACGGCTTTGCGCCGCATCACTACATCTGTTCTCAAAGGAAGTTTACGTGCATTGCACGCACTTCCGGTTCCATGAGAGGGGGTGTGGGGCGAGAGACAGAGAGAGAGAGAGAGTGAGAGAGAGAGAACGAGTGTGTGAGGCTTAGTGATGTACGCGTGAGCTCATTCCTCGAAGAAGGCTCTCGAGGGATGCAACGGGTGTGAGCATGCCCGGGACAAGTGTAGCCAGCACTCAGTCACACATACACATACACACACACACACACACACACACACAACCACACACACACACATGCACACACAGACACGCAGGGAATCATTGGTTCAGCTTTTCAATCTAAATGCAAATGCATGGAACGGGGAGCTCATGAACAAAAGAGACGAATACAAGAGACGAAAGAAAAACAAAGGGCGAGATTTGAGGACACTTGTTTCATGTATGTTCAAGTGCTTGTGCGTGTGTGAGTGAGAATGTGTGTGTGTGTGTGTGAATAATTTAAATGTGAGGTTAGCACATTGCTCGTGAAACTGAGTTCAGTGTCAAGTTCTTAGTTCTCCTTAGCAGCTCACCTGCAAGTGCTAGGAATTTGACTAATATTTGCTTTAAGAGCTGCCAACGTCATCATGACATCATTATGATGTATAGTGTCTTCACATATATGTTTGTGTGAAAGGTATGTGAATCATCCAATTCATCATACTGTTGACGTACACACACACACACACACGCGTATATTTGTATCTTCATCAAAATGTCCATGGACAACATTTCTGACACCAATTACTATTACAAAAAGAGAAATCTGTTGAAAAGCCACTGGGCAGTTGCTGAATGAACATATGGATTATCTTGATTGTTTATTATTTAACATATATTTGAGACTTTTAGGGGTCTAATTTCTTTCACTGAAGGATTACCACTATCCTTATGTAGTGTTTCAGAGGATTTCTATATATAGGATAGCCTGTCTATATTATTTCCAGTGGTGATTAAATGTGCATCGTATCTGCAGCCGATGCAGATTAGGTTAAAATCTGTTCGAGTATTCCTTAGAAAACCCTTCTCACATCCTCTTGCATGCTGGTTTTTTGCATGTAGTTCACTCTGTTTGTTTTATTCATGTTCGTCAGACGGGTCGGGCTTGATGTAAAAATGTTCTTTCACCGCTAGTGGCAACAGCATTTAGTGCTTCTGTCAGAAACACATGTAAAACCATGTAATGCACTTTGCTCTCTTTGCTCCTGAGCTAGGCATGGGAGAGCAGCTGAGTAGCTGTTGACTTTGTGCCATCGTCCTCTCAATGTTTGTTCTTGACGGGAGAGTTTGAAGCGCTGTACAGATCGAAAAAAAACCCCCACCACCATGGGTATTATGTAAAAGGAGACTGCATACCTTGAGCAGAACTTCAGGTGTAGTGAAAGCAGTTTTTTCCTCACCTCTCTCTCTGGGTCTCTCTCTCTCTCTCTCTCTCTCTCTCTCTCTCTCTCCCCCACAAACTCCCACCCACCCACATCCTCACATATACTCACACACAGTCACCTAAGCAAAGACGAGTCAAAACTCGATGAGTGTGAAAGTGTGTACGTGAGTGAATGAGGGTGTGTGTGTGTGTGTGTAAGGAGAAATACTCTTTGGCAGAGACCCCATCTTTCTCCCCTCCTGTCGTGAGGCTTGCGACACACATAAGCAGTTGCCAGATTAATAAATAAACAGGCGAATAATTGCCGCCAATTAAATATTGAAATGCAGCAGTTGTTTACAGAGAAATGCTGGAGCTACAAATTGAGGTATTAAGCTCCAGTATGAAACAGCATGTGATCTCATTTGAGGGATTTTGAGAAGGAGTTGCCAAGTTTCACCATATCTTTTCGTGCGGCTCGCTGGGATGAAGGAACCTTTTACCGGGGGTTCCTAAATAAAGGTCATCTTTTACTAAGGCTAATGGTTTGTGGACTATCGGCTGCGTGGTTACACTCGTCAGTCGTATGTAACTAGAATGAAACAGTTACACACTCTGTTTCATCTTGGGGAATCCCTGATATTATCTTAAGGACTGCATGTATTATCTCAATTATGTTTGTTTGCTGACCCAATTTAGTGGCCAGTGGCAACACAATGGTAAACACTTGCCGTCATTTTTGCAGAGGAATCATTAGCCAGCCCAGCCCACAGGGGTGTTCAGGGGTGTTGGTAGCTCAGTGGTTAGGATACTTGCCTCTGGACCATGAGGTCCTGGGTCCGAATCCTACCCCCAGCACCACCACTGGGTCCCTGAGCAAGACCCTTAACCCCAGGTTGCTCCAGGGAGACTGTCCCCTGTAGTTAGAAGTGAAAGTCATTTTGGACAAAGGTGTCTGCTAAATGCTGTAAATGTAAATGAGGATGGCATGCAGGTGTTTCTATTGTATGTTCATACAATATTAAATTTCGCTCTTCCTTTTGTCTCATTTTTCTTCAAGTGGCCGTTGGTGTGAGATGCATGTGTCGTGTGGGAAAGTTGGCAACAGGGAAGTGTGTTTTTATGCAGCATATTTATGTCCGAGCACCATTTGTTTCGACAAGGAGCTAAGCTCAGGGGTAAAAATAATTCACGAGCAGGGACTGAGTCTCATAACTCATGTGGCCCTATGTTTTCAGAGCTATTAATACAGCCTTTGGTAAGCACCTGAGGGCTGGTGTGAGCTAGAGCTGCTTGCATGTGAATATGCTGTATAGTGCACTTAGCCTCATGGGCCAGCACAATTGGTAAATGTGAGCAATTCCTTGCCTGAGAATAGAAGCTGGGGGTCATTGTTATTTAAGTAGTCGCCTCTTGCTTTTGTGTTGAATAGAATATTGATTCAAAATACCAGAATGACTCAATTGTTAAGACTGCAGATCGACTCTCTCCCTCTGTATGTATATGTTGATCTTTGTGGGCAGAGCAGGGATCCATGAAATGCCCTAAATCTTTAAACACCTGACATTTAGCTCATTATCCTTTTCCACAAAAAAGCAAGTGCTAAATAACGACGCTGTACACTTCAGTGCTAAGAAAAGAAGCTTCTTGGTCTGTGGTCTCTCTCTTTATTTTTCCATCTTAATAGGGTGGCCTTGAGTGCTTTGTACTCGGAAGTTAAACAGAGGCGGTGATAACCCCTAAGTGCCAATGAGTCCACCTGAGGCCACTTAATGAGTGCAGGGCTGTACATGGCTGAGTGACTTGAAGGAACACTTCAGCCAAAAATGCTAATGTCACTAACAGTGAATGAACAGTGGGAAGGCTAGGTGGTTAGTATTATGCTAATGAATGTCATTGTCAGCTGTATTAGCAATTCGGGGTGAAATCTATGCACAGCACTTGAGATTTATTATTACTATTATTATTATTATTATTATTATTATTATTATTATTATTATTATTATTATTATTATTATTATTATTGTTGTTGTTGTTTTTATTCCTGCTACATTGATCTTGAAGGCCTATCGTTCACACCATACAGCTTTTAAAAAGCTGCTCTATATGAACATGCTCTAAAGGATAGGCAATAGCTTAAGCCAATTTTTTTTTTTATTAACCTCTATTTCAATTAGCTTGTTTGATCATGTCATTAACATTACCCAGTCAAGGTCCTGCTTTATAAGCATAAATGAAATTTGGTTTGAGGGTTAGTTGCCAGGCAGTAACACAGCAGTAAAAGAATATCAGACACATCAAAAAAGGACTTATTCCATAGTTTCAGTGGTATTGATTGGGCAAGGTTGGCTGATGGCAGAACTGGCCTTAAAGCAATACTCTGGCCAAAATGAAAAATGTAACCTTTGCTTGAAGCTAACCATCTGTTGTAAGAGGCATGGTTGCTTGCCTCTTACAGTGGTGATTTGCAGTAGTTAGAGCGGGATTTTCTGGTTAAAAGACTAGGAGCCTCATTTTTGGTAATGCATCTGGCCAGTAGGAGAAACCTTTGAAAATCTGCTTTTGAGCTGGGTTTTGGAGATAATCTGTTTTGAACAGTTTCTTTGGGGTTTAGTCTGTTATGCACTGTTCTTTGCAACCATAAGTGGTTCAGAGTCTGTTATGTTTTTGTTTTTACGGAGACATTGCTCAGCAACAGACTAACAGCATGCTAATATTCTGCATAGACAGAAGTGGGGCACTAAGTGGCAAAACTTGAGGTGGGGGCTTATGTGTTTATATCAACACTGACCGGTGTGTGAATGCTGAGCTGGTCTGTAGTTACTGCTCACCGCTGCTGGAGTTTGTGACTGTTAGATGTAGACCTTTTCATTTATTGTGGGAATTTGCCACCATGCTTAGAGTCGTGGAATTCTCCCTCAAGTCCCTCCGTGTGTTAGTTCCTCAAAACATTGCTGGCTCATTTTGTGCTGAGCTCTGCCCCTGCGTCAACTACTCAGACCACATGTCTGCAATGCTGATCCCAGCATAAAGACTGTGCATCAGACGTGCCAAGCCCGTTGGAAATCAGATGAAAACCTGACCCGCAGGAGCCAACTCTGCTCTTCAGTGTGTGAACACACTGACTGGCAAAACATACAGTACCAACCTGTGTAAGACATCGAGGACTGGTTACATCAGCATGTGTATCAATGACGTTACTTTATCCAAGACCATTTTCACATTCCCCGACCAGAATCTGTATATGACTGCAGATCAGGTAATAAAGCTGCCATGAAATCAAGGGCCAACCCATCACAGACAATCATAACAGTGAAGTGCGCACATGCTCACATCCACATCCAGGACACTGGGGACACACTGAGCATGTGGCAGGGAACCCAGGCCATCACCAAATAGTTGTTGGACCAGACATTAAGCAAATTTTCCCTAAAATTCTCTCTGCATACCACCATTATTCCAACAGGCTTCAAAGCCACCACTATCATTCCCATGCCAAAGGAGTCATTGGTGTCCTTCCACAATGGATATTGTCCCATCTAACTCTCACCCATCTTAACGTGCTTTGAAAGGCTTGTCAAGAGGCATATTAAATCACAGCTGCACCCTTCACTGGATAGTTTGCATATCATTCCAACTTCTCTGTGAATGATGTCAATGGAACCATCCTTCACTTGATCCTCACCCACCTGGACAAAAAGAACCCTTACAGAATTTTGCATATAGTCATTATTTCAGCATGCAATGCCATCATTCCTCAACATTTTTTTCAGGATTAGGAGCAACACTGCCATGCTGGGTAAAGGGCTCTCCCAAGGCTATGTGCTCAGCTGTCTACTATTAACCCTGCTGGCCTTTGACTGTTCAGCAGTGCTCAGCTCAAACCACATCATCAAGTTTCCTGAAGACACTGCCACATTGGGTTTGATCAGCAGGAATAATGAGGTGGCATACAGAGAGGAGGTGCAAAGGCTAATTAATGGACTGGTGCAGAGCCAACAGCCTGTCTCTCTGTTGAACATCAACAACTCCTCAATTGAAATCATCCTGAGCATCAAGTTCCTTGATGCTCACATCATGGAGACCCTCACATGGACTCACTTCAATCATCACAAAGGCCCAGCAGAGTCTCTACTTCCTGCGGAGACTGAGGAGATTCCACCTCCACCTCCTTTGTTCTCACAAAATTCTACAGAGGAGCTATAGAGAGCTTTCACTGCATCATGGTGTGGTAGGAAATGATTCTCCTTTGGATTGCAAGACATTTCAGAGGGAAGTGAAAATGGTTTTGCTAGGGTGTCTTTCCCCTCTGTCAAGGACTTTTACACCACTGACTACTTTCAGAAAAATACCAGCATTGTGGATGACCTCACACACCCTCTTCTTCTTCGCGCTATCTGGCAAAAGTTTCCATAGCATACAAGAGCCCAGTCTGACATGTTTTCTTGCAGCCATCATGAAATACAATTGAATCAAAATAACAGCTCTACTTCAGTACCCGGGCAGTAGGAGAGAAATAATGAATTCATTCCTTACCTTAACCTAACCCTTAACCTAAACTTTACCTTAAACTTACTCTAAACCTAACCCTAACCCTAACCTTAACCTAACCCTAACCTTAACCTAACCGTAAGAGTCACCAGCGCAGATACTGGTGATTTAATGCAGTTCCCATGAAAATCCTAAGGATAGTAGAGCGTTGTACTAGCACAAAAAAGAGAAGCGTTGTCCTAGCACAAAAAAAGCCCTTAATTGTGATCGGATCATTATTTTTATTAAATTGTGTTTTGTGATGGCTGCACGAACACTCCTGAGATCGGGTTTCTTACAGACCATATTTATTATGTATGGCACATTCTCTCTCCTGCTGCTGCTATTATTTGCACAATTATTATTTATTGCTGTCTACCTCTATATTTGCACATTTTGCACACTTAATGACTCTGATACTAGAATACAGAAACTCATAATAGTGTATACATTCAAACTGAAGTGTAGCTGCTTTTAATGTCTGCACTTAATGTTTTCTTGTCCTGTTGTATTGTTGCTCTTGTGTTTTTCCCGCACAATCTCTCTTTCTCTCTTTGCACTCTGTATTGTATCGTGTTTGTACTTACGTGTTGCACTTCTTGTGGAATACTGTTTTTGTTGTTGTGTTGCACCACGCCATGTTTCTAGCTGTTGCTATGCCTATGAAGCTGAATTTCATATAACTGTAGTTACTGACGCCAAAGCATTGCAACAGAGAGACTGAATTACAGAAAACAATAGAAATGACTTTGGAGGAATGAAGGAGAAGAGGAGGACGCGCTAGATACGAGAAGGATAACAAACCAAAGGCTAACATTAGCACTCTTGTTTAGGATTCTGAATGATTTGTAATGAATAAAACACCAAATCAATTCCAAAGGTAGGAGTTACATTCATGCGAGCTTTGTCGTATTTATTTGCCTTTCGATAAGTGGCTAGACTAGCAGGATTGTTTGACACCACAGTCATTTCCAATAAGCGCATGACATTTACATAATGCATGCTGGGTATTGTAGTGAGAGAATACTGATAAATGAAAACACGAAAGTGGCATAACATCATACATTCTGTCAGAAAAACAAAGCTGGGGTCTCATTCTGAGCCACAGAATACTGCAATTTAACATATAACCTTACATTTTAGACTTAATGGCCTCTTTATATAATTCAGTGCTGGATTCTAAATACAACCACTGCAACTGTTTGTACTCTGCTACAAAGTGTTCACCTACAGCCTGGCATCCTCCCAAAATGCCTGACTATGTCACATTTATCAAATTAAGGTTAGAGATCACACAGTGATTGTTTTTAGTGTATTTTCTCACCACCTAAAATTAAAGCCTGGCTATGCCTCTGGGTATAGGCCCGATTTTAAATAGCAAAATTGATTATCATGGGTTTTCAGCAAAGGGCTTTTTTCTGGCTAGATACAGTGGCTATACATTTTAAAAGCCTTAAATCATTAAGGGACCCCATGCTAATTATGTTTGTGTATTTTGATATGTATTTTTGCAATTCATTCTTAATTAACTAATTCATTTAATCTAATCTAATCTAATCTTGATTTAAGTTGGGGGGTTGCACTCTGCTCTCTAAAATCATTTAGAAAAGGCCGGGGGGGTTTGGGGGGCTATAATTGTTCCAGTGCCCATGAATGTATGGAACAAACAGTTAAGTTAGAGGGAGTGAAGGGTACATTTAGAGTCTTTCCACAGTGTATGAAAGAGTTAATTAGTGGAATTTCTTGCTTTCTCAATGTGAGCAGGTATCCATTGGGTGGTGGATTATTCACGGCAGTGACTCTGACAAGATACAGCATGAAAAAGAAACATTTCAGTTGGTGTGTGTGGACCCTGGATGATGTTGGATTATTCTAATTTCAGTGTCCCCTTCCTTCTTTGCCTCAGCTTTGGAAGAAACCGAATGCTGATCGCGTTCATTTTGAGTTCTTGTCTCTCCAGATGGGAGCCGAACTAGCAGCAGACATCTGCACAGCACGCTCAACTTGTCATCTCTGGATGGCATCAAAAATCGCACGCCAAACATGAATCCCTCTCCTCCTGCTGAATATTCAATGCTTGGAGGCAAGTTTTCAAAGTTAGGCTCTCAAAATAGCAACTCTAAGCGAAAAAACTGCACGCCCTTGCATCAGGCGCCTCCCTCTGCTCACTCTAATGCAAACAAAGCTCACACGGCAGAGCACGCAGGTCGCCGAAATGTCACATCCAATAACTCTCTCCAAAGACCCAAAAGACATTGGTGATGACCTGCTGGCGGTTCTCTCATGGCTGTTTATGGTTTATGGAAAGATAGAAATCAGACTGTGTTTCTCTTTCCAAGCACTGTGCTAGTGTACTACAAATTGGGAGGTGGGGGGGAGTTGGGAGGGATGATGGAAACTCAAAGAAGTGAATGGTGGTTAGCTTCAAAGGGCTTAGAGAGGTGTGCAAGAGAGAATTCCCTCAATTAGGCCATAATTAATACAGAAGATCAAAGCGACCCTTCCCTCCCTTTTTTCAACACCGTCGCTTAAGCCGAGAAGATCCTATCTCTCTCTCTCTCTCTCTCTCTCTCTCTCTCTCTCTCTCTCTCTCTCT
>JBBMFX010000080.1:21286981-21306711 GCA_037832545.1 Rhabdalestes septentrionalis | reverse complement strand
CTCTCTCTGGGAGAGAGAGAGAGAGAGAAAGAGATAGAGAGAAAGAGACAGACAGAGAGAGAAATACCACCTGCTTGATTTCAACCAAACGGTACATTGCTTTGAGATTGGCATGTAGCGTTTGGCCTAGATTTTTGAAAACCCAGCCAGAGGGTCTGCTGTGTCCATTTTTCCAGCATCAAAGAGGACCACCCAGCTCACCTTTATTAAACACTGGAAAGAATAGAATACTAAAGGCAGAGTGTGGGAGAAGGGGGAGACACCTCCCCTACATTCTTGACAAAGAAAATGACATGGTGATTGCATGGCCCTTTCATCACAGCCACATGGGGAGTTGTGTTGTTACATTTTCAAGAGAAGTGTTCCTAGGTAAGAAAGGGTTTTAAATGGTTGTCAGATTTTTTTTTGTTATTTTGACTTAGTACTAATTGAGTGAGCAATTATTGTACATGTCAGCATAATTAAACCAAAGGGGATATACAGTGTTCAGATTTGAAATCTACATGCATGGAAAAAGCATTGGTACTACAACTGGACCACCAAGGTCACCGTGCCCAATGTCAAAAGTCAGCAATCATTGGCCTGGGGAGCAGTGGAACTGTATAAGCGATTCAAGCTCCATCCAATATATACAGGATGACCTGGAGTGACATTTGTGATATAGAACTAATTATCCAACATACAGACCTGACCTCAGTAATGCTCTTGTTGCTGAATGTCATCAGCAATGTCCCACAAAACAACTAGTGTAGTGAATCCCAAGAACAGTGGACTAAAGAGGGAGCTCATAATGAATCCCCTTGATTTCAGAAGAAATTGAAATGTAAAGAAAGTCTGTATTCTTATCTTTTGTGGTAAAAAAAAAAAAACCTTCCCAATAGAGACACAGTGCGAATGAGCACATCTTGGCTGACCATTCACACTGATAACACCATCTCTCCATTCCTCAGCGGAGGATGTGGAGCGCTCAATCCACACACAAAGCAGAAAATCAATACGTTTCTGACATGAGCATTCTTTAGGAGAAACCACTGGGGGCTTTAACCACAGCAAGATGAAAATATCAACCGAGAGGGGGGAAGGTAGTGAAAATAAGGATCACTTTTACATACACTCAACCAGAGGAACCACAGAGGTAGTTCAGTTTAGAAACTGAAAATAGGTTCACATTAAATACAATGCCATTTTATGTCAGGATAATAGAATCTCTCTATATATAAAATACTGTCTATACTGAAAAGTGTGACATTATGAAATTAACATCATTAGGTCCTTAGGTACACACACCTTAGCCAGTATTATACACCAATGAATTTGTGAATCACTCTCATTAATAACCAGCAACCATTTTGGAGCTCAGCTCCTATCTGATTTCACTTACGTGCTTTTTGTAGACTAATGATCATAAGTCACCATAAAAGAATTTGTACACAATATGGACAAAGGTATCACTCACAAGGACCCTTTGGTCCTTGTGAGTGAAGGGCAATCTTCAGCATACCAAGACATTAAATCAACGCAATGTTTCCTACGTTGAGGACACAGTTTGGGGAAGAAACATTTCTATTACAGCCCTAGTGTACAAAGCAAGCTCCATTTAGACGTTTGGTGTGGAAGAACTTGACTGGCCAACACAGAGTCCTGAATCCATCCCCTTTGGGATGAACTGCAAAGGAGATTGTGAATCTGGCCTTCTCACATTTAAGAGTACAGTCCATATATTTGTTAATGTATAACACTTGGTATTATGTTGCACTCAAAACTTGTTCTCAGTTGTTGATTGTATGTTGCTAGTGGTTAAAAGAGCTAAAACCTGGTGAAATGGCATTAAGTGCTAGGATAAACTGCCCATTTGTATCAGATCTGCACCAACTGTAGCTTTAAAAAGCTACTAAAACTGCAGTATTCTCATCTTCCGTCTTTTAAATTCGTTCTTTTATTTCTTCTATTATTTTCTTTCATTTCATTTTTTATTCTATCTCTGTGAAGCACACTGAGTGACCTTTTGTTTATGATAATGTGAAAAATAAATAAACTTGACTCAACTTGACTTGACTTGTCAAAGTCTTTCAGGATTTACACTTGCCCATTTCTCCTGAATCCAACACATGACAAATAAGAACTGACTGCCGCTTATCATCTAATATACATCAGCTCCTAACATGCAGAGTTGTAATGAGATAACCAACGTTATCCGCTTCATCAGTGAGTGATCATAATCGTTTCGGCTTGTCAGTAGAAATATAAAAGCGCATGTGTGCACCTGATGACAGAAGAGGCATAAAATGGACACACAGTGGATACAGTGCGCATTAAAGGGCCCATATCCCACCTACATAATCTGTATGGGTTTGTGAATCATTTATTTTTCCCTCTTCCCTTCATCTTTTTCATACACAAACATATTTGTCAGTTTTTGTTACGATGCCTTTAGGACTAACATATTTAAATGAGTTACAGTATTATGCAAAAGTCTTGAGCCACACCTGATTTCTTCATATTTTGCTTCCTAAGAGCCAGACTTTATTCTGTTTTTAATGTAGTCTTGAGGACTCATTTCCAGGATTCCTTCCTAAAGGACGTTCAGAGTTTTTGGCTCTCATTTTTAGTCCAGTTTTTGGCCAGTTCCCTGTTTTTGTTTGTTAAACCAGACAGCGACCTACTTATGACTCATTCACAAAAAACAAAGCACATCTAACTTAAGGCCTGAATCAGTGAAGAAAATTCCAGAAGGATCAGGCGGTGATCAGTATACTGGTGGTGCGGAATGCTGAATGGTTGGAACTCCTTTATCTAGGCTCCTTGAATCTTCAAGAACTTTGAAGGGTGTCACCTGTTTTTAACAAGGTGATTCAAAGCAAAACATAAAGGAATAGGGGCTGGTGTGAGACCTTTGCACAATTCTGTATGTTCCCACTGCCTCTCTCGTTTTAGTTTTGTGTCTTATTCATAAATTCAGCATGAATGGACAGAGCTACATCGCTGTACGCTGAATGAGTGAACATATCACAAAAGCAATTAAAAAATTTTCTGTAGATGGACTACATCAAACTCTTTCATTAAAAACATTTTGAAATGTCCACTATGTACAGCTGAATGATGTGGGAAGGATAAAATATTTAGGAGGATTAAAGCCAGGGATATATACACTGGAAATTCATTGCAGCGTATCTGAAAAATGTGGGGAAGGTCCTACTGAAGAGGAAAATGACAAAGAAGGTGCATGTGTGGACAATGATTCATGCGCTTGCGCTCTTCTTTATATAATGACACATGACTTGAGTGACTATATGTTTTATATACTGTTGCTGTCATAACAAAACCTTAAAAATTCATTTTCATTTTTAAATCAAATTTAATGGGCCGTGAAGTGAGCCAAACTTTCACGAAGAACAAACCAGTGGAAATGGTCCTAATGAAATGGAATTCATCTTTTTCCAATAAACACCATTATAAGTCAGGGAGGTTTTGTCTCAATTGCAACTATTAGTCTACGCATTTACACACTCGTTTGGTATGAAGACAGAGGCTGTAAGGCTTAATGCAGAGCAACGTGTAAGCATGTTAAATTCATCTTACAATGATTAAAAGGGTATTTAATGAGGGAGAGGATCTGCTTGGAGCCAAAAATAAGGAAATAAGGACTTTGAAGAGATCAAGAAGGCCCTGTCCATGCAGGCAGAAGCAGACTCTCCAGGAGCCAAGAGAATTACCCTTTACAAAAAAGTGATTCAATTCACATTCGCTTGGTTTCTGGCAAGAGAAATCATGAGCGGAAGCGTTTAATATCCCAGTGATGTTAACTACAATGCATTTTAATGAAGTCAGTGTCACCCAAACAGCACAAAGGAAATGTCCCCATTCGCTCAGTCTAGCGGCACAATTCCAAAATCTCCGCAAACTATTTAGGAGAAGCTTTATCACTTCAAAGGGAAAGTTTGGAAGAAGGTCGGAGATGACACTTAATCAGTCAGCATATGGGTTTATCCTCACTGCAGAAATGGGTCATCGCGAAGGGGGAGAGAAAGAGAGAGAGCAAATCCAGAGAGAGTTGATGCGCATTGTCCATGCTGGAAGACTAACATCAACCGGCCTCCTCCAGGATCTGAGAAGGGATCTAAGGTTCCATTCGTAAATGAAAGGTTCCATTCGAAATGTCATTCCAAGAATGCAGACGCACATGTAGACTGTTGATTCCTGCCTCGGATGAACGCTGTTAAGTAGAACTTTTACATTATAAATGCAGAATTAAAGCTATTCAACTGCTAATGCTGCAAAATGACTGAGTGGAAAGGTGAATATCCTAGTTTAATATGGAAAAGCTGAGTAAGTGTCTGACTGAATAAGAGAGTGAGTGAATTGTCAGTGGATGGATGAGTGATTTGCTGACTGACTGACTAACTGACTGAATGAGAGAGTGAGTGAATGGTTGAGTAGATAAATGAATGAGTAACTGAATGAGGAAATGAGCGAATGAGTGATTGGATAAATGGGTGAATGAGTGAGTGAGTGAGTGACTGATTGAATAAGAGAGAGAGTGAATGGGTGACTAGAGAGATGAGTGACTGACTGAATGACTGAGTGAATAAGTGAAAGGTTGAGCAATTTCATTAGAATGCTTATAAGTGATTGAATTACATATCAGCTCATGTCCATCATTGGAAAGGTTCTGAAAAGCTACTTCACACTCATTAACATGAAATGTTTGTGTAAAGAAACAACCATTGAAAGATCCCTTGTGGTGGTTCTTCCACTGTATTGCTACTTAAAACATCTTGGCACCTTTATTCTTAAGTTTACAGGAGATGGTGAAATTAAATGAATTTATACATTTTGCTAACAATATGCAAAGTGGACATTCACAATGGAATGAAATACAAGGAACTAACCAATCTGCAACAGGCCTTAGAACATATTACAGTCCATGTTTTTTTTAAATCATAGACAAATGAAGGTTACAAGTATAAAGGGGCACATGCTTAAATATTGTATAGGACACTGAATGTAGTAAGACAATGTCATGCCTCAAAGTCATTTGGCAGACAACAAAATCTGGATAAATTATCAACATTCTAGTTTCCAGTTTTGGATAATGGGGATGAATCAATGTATGTTCTGATGTATAATGTGTGAGCAGATATGTTTTTCCTCTTGCATTCAGCATTCTACTAAATTCATCTCTTTTTTAAACAAGCCAGGTGTCCACCACCAGAGATTCGCCCCATCCACATACAATAATGGAACTATTACAAAGCCATTCCTGAATAGACGTCCAATGGCCTGACACTGCTGGATGCAATAATAGCAATAAAAGCAGCATTTGGCTGGAGGAAGAAGTGAACGGAGCCAGTTGGACCAATGCTGTGCTGTAGATTCTGCACGCCAATCTGCTCCCATATACACCGCTTTATACCCCTGCACCCAAAGAGATTAGCAATGGAGCATAATGAGGGACGGGCATTCAGATGCTGTTGAAGTGTTTTACATTTGCCACTAAAAGAAGTACCTACACCATAGGTTATGCTCATTTAGTGATGTTGTATGAGACCCACTTTTGATTTCTTTCAGAATTGTATTTCGGAAAAGATTCTTGAAAGATCAATAAAGTGGCGAAATCAGAATTTTTTTTTGATGAGTCTTTGGTCTTGGTCTTGTCTTGGTCTCGCAGTCTTGGTCTTGCTGTCTCAGTTTGACATAGTGGTCAGGATATTTGGAGCCAACAGTATCCAAGACACACAACATAATGCTTGATAATGCAACATTATTATATATCATGACATACGTGTGTTTTGTTATAATTCAGTCATTGGTGCTCAAATTACACAAATATAGCGCTAGCTGAATGTTAGATCCAGCATCACAGTGAGAAATAAGCCTAGTCAGTTACAGTAATGTCAGCAGTAGTAGGCTAGTCAGTAAGTTACAGAAATATTATCAGCATTCTTCAGTCAAGTTTGCATTCATAGAACACAAAGACTTTTTTTGCTGCACAGATTTAAATAAGAAGCTATAGGCAAAACACAGATTTTGCTAAGTCTCTATGACCAAGACAGCGGGGACTACCTCAACCTTCACCAGGCACCTGGAGCATAAACACCCTGAAAGGTTAGATAGGCAGTAGCTATCTACCCACCTTCAAACACTTTTAGCTCATCTGAGATTGGAAAGGAAAAAATATTTGTATTCGGGAAACCACGCCCCCCAGTACATGTCCCAGGCTCGCGTTCGGGAATAGATACTCCTGTCCAGTGCCGGCGCCAAGGGGGGCATTAGAAGGCATTGCCCCCCCCACACACACACACACACCCCCATATGTAGGGGCGGACTGGAACTTGTTCGTCCTGGAAAATTCGTGAACGGCCGTACGACGTTGAAGGTATCTCCTTTTGTTCAGCTCCCATTCGAAATATTAATTCCACCTTAAATGCTGCTCTCCAGGCGGCAATATCGCCATTTCTTTTCCTCTGTACACCCCCCCCCTACAGTCGAAATGGCGCTATTGCAGCCTGGACAGCAGCATTTAAGGTGGCGGCCGATGCACTACGAAACCAAACCCCTTAATTATACCCCTTAATATAACCTTAATTGTTTCCTTAATTTTCAGGAAAGTAAGGAAAATTAACTGGAAAAGTGCACAGATTACATCTGATTAAGGGGTAAACCTACTGAATGTTTCCCTTATTTTTAAAATTTGCCCCTTAAATAACTGAACCTCCTAAAGAAAATGTCTTATGTTTTGGATTAAGAGGTTTCACACTCATACCTTAAATCCACTTTTAAGGTAAAATTTAGGGAAAGGATTACAAATAAATTGCCACTTAATTCAAATTTCAGGTGTTTGGCATATTTTCAGAGGTAAATTAAGGTAGAGTTAAGCATATTTTAAGTACATTGTGTTTCATAGTGATGGTCACTTAGATGCCGACCCGGTTGGTCCACTCTGGCGCCGGCACTGCTTCGGAGTCTGTGCGTTTCATTATACATTTTACTCGAATACGAATACAAAGACAACTACTTTCCCCCTTTCAACAAATGGGGTGGAGGTAGCTCAGTGGGTAGGATACTTGCCTCTGGACCATGAGGTTCTGTGTTCGAATCCTACCTCCAGCACCATCACTGGGTCCCTGAGCAAGACCCTTAACCCCAAGTTGCTCCAGGGAGACTGTCCCCTGTAGTTAGGAATGGAAGTTGCTTTGGATAAAAGGCGTCTGCTAAATGCCGTACATGTGAACAGATACAAATAACGGCTGCTCTGCACACCCCTCCTATGTATTGTTGTTATTTATAATTTGTTCATCTCACACATGCGGTATAAATTATCTAGAGACAAATGTCTTTTTTTACTTTTATTATTTTATTATTTAACTTTTCTGGTGGAGTGTAACTACATGCTAAATATAGGTAGATAGCTTTATCAGTGCCTATCAGCTACTTAAACATTAACAGTCTTCACTAACTTTAGATATTTTGTTGTAATCATTTAGCAGAAATGTATAATAAAAATGTTTAGTGTTTTTTTTAATAGACATTAATGGGCATATTAATGTGGTTGCTGACCCACAGCACATGGCTAGGCTGCAAGATTTTGCAATCTCAAATTTTCCAGAAGTGCAATCAAACACTATTTTAAAATGTGAAGTTTTCTTTCTCTCCCTCCTCTCTGAAACTATGCCTATTAATAGTGATGCTCTCTCTCTTTAATTTTATGTATTTCATCTTACCATTCGTTTATTAATCTGTGATTTGTCCATAATAGTTGTTCTCGTCCAACAGAACAACAGGCTTAATTTCATTGGCAGTGTGTTGTAATCACATGCCACTGCAGACATCAAGATATCAGAATCTTTTACGCACTTGTCCTTATTCTTATTAATGCACAATTTTATGTGCAGTACGTATTGGTGTGTAGTATTTGTAGTTTGCAAATTACTTGTGTGCATGTCTTTATATTGTTTGATTACAGTATTTTACAAAAAATTGAGTTGTTTGACTAAATAAATGTGACCATTGACTTTTAAATGACATCTGCATATCACTTTGTGTTCATTAACAGGCTCAATATTCTTCAAGGAATTTGATATCATACAGTGTAATGTGGCTAGCACTACTACAATGGAACAAGATGCAATTTCAAGCTTCTACTTGTGTATCTTTAATTTGATGTTACAATTTCATCTACAAATGAAGTATATTAGAAATCAGTTACGTATTTCCCATTCTTTAGACAGATGTTGGAGGTGGTAGCTGTTTGGTCAAATGAGTTTGGGACCAGTCAGTACCATCACGTCAGTTCTCAACAGCACACAAAAGTTATGGGAGACTTTTTTTTCAGTTTCGGTCACTGTCTTGGTCTTGACTCTATCTGTCTTGGTCTCAATACGCTCTGGTCTTGGTAGTGTCTTGGTCTAGGGGGTCTTGACTACAAGTCTTCTGTAAAAGTTTACCTTAGAATCATATTTCCAATCCCAGAACCTTGTAGAAACCTTTATTTTCGTATTAACACCCACCACCATTTAAAATATTTAACACAATATATGCGTATTATTATTTACTGTAAGTTCAACATGGTTTTCCATATCATCTGTAAGGAAAATGCTGCAATTCTACAACCCTTAGATGTAGTTGAGACAAGTTTGGTGTCCATATTTAGTTATTTTATAACACATACCTAAACCACACAGACAAGTCTAAGCCACCTTAATAAACGAACGGATGTGGCCTGAGCAACCTGAGCCAGATATTTGAGACATCTTATGGAAAAGAACTGCATAACTATTGACTTCTGTGTTTGTCAGCAAGACTGGGCACTTCCAACGCTACATTACAAGTGAGGAATTTCAGACCATTACACCAACAGGGACTTGAATGATATTTTATTCAAATATATAGACTTTAAAATAGAGCTGGTCCCATTTTACAGATATAACAGCTTCCTCTCATCTTGGAAAGCTTTCCACAAGATTTTGGAGTTCCTGCGGGAATTTGTGCCTATTCATTCTGTAGAGCCTTTATGAGGTTGGATGTAAAGTTCTGGCTCACAATCTCCATTCCAGTTCATCCCAATGCAGTTGGATGGGGTTGAGGTCAGGGCTGCGTGTAGGCCATTTAATTTCTTCCACATCAAACTCATCCAGCCATGTCTTTATGGAACTTGCTTTGTGCACTGGGGCACAGTCAGGCTCTCTGTCCACAAAATACAAAAAGTCTTGTTATGCTAAAGCATTAAGATTGACCTTCACTAACATTGAAGGGCCTAACCCAATATTAGGTAACCCTATAAAACTGGTGTGCTCTAATTCCCCATATAGTATAGCTTAGCCGCCTAGCTAAATCTGATCAGCTAAGATATACATTTTTACCAAAGCGAGACAAATGTATACGTTCTCAAGTCCTTGAGATGACCCACAGTTTTGCTTCAACCCAACTTACAAGATGCAGAACATATGAGGACCATGTGGCCACCCCTGAGCACTGATTTGAGAACCACTCAAATGGACTTCACTCTTCACTAGCCTGACTAGAACTAGCCTTTTTCATCTAGCATTACTTCCACATAAAGATTTTAGCACTTAGAACTCTCTTTTAGTTCTCAAACTGTCCTGAAACTTGAGTGTTAAGATAAGAAGATAAGTTAAGAAAGAACGAGGAAAATTATTTTGTCATATACATGCTCAATGCAACAAGAGGTACAGGAGTAAATAAAGATATACAACACGAGTTCAAAAGAATAGAACCAGTTTTTAGGTGGCTTTTGATCGTCTTGCAAATTAATGTCATGTATAACATTTAAAACATGACCAGACACCAATCTAACACCGAAAAAAGAACTCCCTCACCACTGTTTTCCTTTCTGGAGCGCTTGGTGTATCAGTGAACGCTGATGTGTAAGAAATGAAGAATATTTGTTGGATCAGATGGCCAAAAGTAGTCAGTGGACTCATAGATGTAAGGTAATACATCCCCAGAGCCAAGGATCCTTCATTTGCAAGGCAAATCAAGCCGTTATTAGTAAACGTCTGCTGGCTCTCCACATGGGGTGCCTCATTTCTGTCAAAGGCTCACAGCCTTTCCAAGCAATTGATTCATGGCAAAGCCTGCAGCACTGGAACTCCCTCTCTTCTCTGCTTGGGAGATAACTCCAATTACCACTGCTAACTGATTAGGACTTCTACATTTCAAACAAATTAGCCACCAGTTACCGAGCAACGGCACCAGATCAATTTTACCCTATTTATGCAAAACTCCTGCAATCCTCGCAGAATTAAATTTGAGGTAAAGCAGCATTTCCTTCCCAATGCTGTCAATAATAGTCATTTCCCAGTCCCAACGATTCCACAAGATTCTCACCATCAAAGAATCCGAACTGCTCCCTCTACAGATCAGCGGCAATAAATTCAGCTCCTTTCACAACAGGGATGTCACAAAACACAACAGTGTTGCATAAGCACCACAAGAAGTAGAAGTGACTTGCGTTCATCTAAAATCTGTGAATAGTTCCCCTCATCTAACCTTATCTCTAATAAGACAGACCACAAAGCAGGTCACAGAGCAGCAGATAAGGGCAACATCTACTATAAGAGTAAAAAACGCAGGCTGACACGGTCCCTTAATACTTTGCTGACCTTTTACGAACAGGAACCTTTCAAAGATGGGCGCCCCCCTCCAGCAAGTACTCAGGGAGCCATTTCAGTTCAGACTCCTGTTGTCCCTCTACCTGGCAGCCATGCCCTTGCTGTCCTGTAGAAAGCCTTTGGCAGCAGTATTTCCTCATTCCCCCTGGATTACCTTTATAAAGGGCTCCTAAGCTCCTCTCATCCCCTCAGAGAAATGTGTGCGAGAGAGAAAGAGAGAGAGAGAGAGAAAAGGGAGAGAATATGTTGCATTTTCAGGTTCACTGCAATAGTGCTTTTAGAGGAAAAATATCATCAATGTTTTTCAGTGTAGACAGTAAGAACAAAAGCAGGAAAGCTCAACAAAACTTTATACGAATATAATCCTCTTTAACAAATTTGATTTAAATTTAGAGCCAAGGTTAGGTAAGCTGCTATTTACCATTGGGATGTGGGGGGTAACAGTATCTATCTTTCTGACAATTATTCAATTTAGGATCTATCTTTCTGACAATTATTCAATTTAAACCAGCATAACTGGTGATAAAACAATCAGCACTTCACAGTGCATGCCCTATAAAATCCTTAGGCTTGACACGTAGTCTAAATCAAACTTTTTTGTGCATGTTAGAGGTCGAAACAGAGTAAATCTAGAAAAGTGTTCAGACAGCTGTAAATAATTCAAATGAAAGTTATGCTGCAAAAAAGGGGGAAAAAAAGGGGTAGGCAAAAAAACATTCATTAACATTGCAATATGTCGATATCAGTTTCTGAGCACATTATGTATATCTTCAGTACTTAAAGAACCAACTGCATCAGAGTGAATATTTTGTCCCAACTAATTGTATTTAATGCAGCACTGTTTGAAACGTTGCATCAAAATAAAAAGAATCTTTGCAAAGCCATTTAAATAACATCTTCAATTGCTTCTTTAATCTTTATTCCAAAACCAATATTTTCGAATCTTTTAAAATATAGCAATATTCATGTTAAAACCACATTTCACTTTAATCTTCTAGAACATGATGAAACTTTCTTCCATAAAACGTTTAAGGATCAAATAAATTAAAATGTCTTAATCAGTCCCTACTTATTCTCTGTGGCAAGCAAAGGGAGTGCAGACCAAACATGAGAAGTAATCTAAAAGGCATTGTATGATTAGAACCCATCATTAAAAAAAAAAACAAAAAGATTATGAATGGGTTACTTTAAAACCTTCTGCAATTAATCAAAGCTGTACTATAAGATTCAGGCATCTGGACTAGTGCAAAATGTGATGGTTATGTGTCCATTACATGAGGTAGTCAATATCATTCACTAAGTGTCCCGCTTTTACTGAATCAGTCACCCAGGTGTCTCTGACAATCTTGAACTTCTTCGTAAAAAGACGTCTCAGTGTCCTCAGGTCCAGTAATCTGGCATCCTCTGACACGATCACATGGGAGACGCCTTCTTTCAAGCTTTGGACCACCGAGCCTCCGTGAAAGCGGAACTCGAGAGCCCGGATGTCTAAAACTGTCCCTTGGATGACACTTGTTGGGTCGTTGATGTCTGTACACCTGTCAAAGTAGGCACAGTGAGGTCTGAACATGCTAGTAGGCAAGTCGTCCCAGCCAAACTTCTCCTCTACCGAAGCTACAAGGGCCGCGTCCGTTTCGGGCGTCTTCATCCGGCCGAAGACTTCCTTCAGCTGCTGCTCATCTGTGTCCACGCAGTAACTGTCTCCATAGCGATCGTATTCTTTGGCGAAACGCTCCCTCGTGGAAGGCGACATGTGGATCATGTGGCGTGGTTGCCATGGTAGCACCTGTTTCCTTTCCAAGCATTCCAGAAGCCAGGAGGCCCACACCACATCCTGCTGGTCAGAATGGATGAGGTTCTTTACCCTCATGTTCTCCACGTCAGCAATGACGCAGTACGTGTCCTTTCCAGGGTTCTGCACCACGACGCCTCCACAACGGGCCACCGCCTTCTCCAGCTCTGCTTTGGGGTGGGCGTCGCTTCCGTTCATTACGCAGAACTCCACGTCTTCAAACATGTCCGTCTCTCTAGTGACCCCAGAGAGGTCCTGACACTTGAAGTGGTCGATGACACCGATGGTCTTCTTGGGCTTAGGCCCGAGCCTACGCTTCTTCTTGTCTGGCTGGTCCTCTTGGATTTGCAGGTGCCTGGACGCTAGTTTACCCGAAGCCTTCGTGCGGAACTTACTCATCTCGTCCAAGGTCATGCACTGATGCCATTCTTTGTCGTCCCTGATTCTTTCGATCCGGGGAAAGCGCAAGGTGCAGTTAGTCTTGTACATGTCGCTGGGCACTATCTCCGCCGCTTTCACCTGGAGGATCACAGAGTTCCTCGGCTCGATGTAAACCTCCGGCTTCTCCGTGCCACACAGAATGGCTGCTGGGGGGGAATTCTTGCGGTAAACTTTCCAGTGTTTGGCCAGTTTTAGGCCCAGCTCGTACAGCTCCTTAATGGTGTAGCCTGATCCAATGCGACACAGTGTGTGGAATACGGTGGGCTTCTCACCAGGAGCCGGAGTTTCCGCAACAGCACACAGGAAGTGGGACAGCATCCCACTCCGCCTGCCTTTCCCCCAGTAGCCTCCTACTATCAGCAAATCCAGTTCGTCCATCAGGCCGTCCACATACTCGGGTTTGATCTTCAGCCATCCTTCACCACGTTTGTCTGGCTTGTAGATGGACATGGGATCTTTGACCATAATCCCTTCTTCTCGGTTGTCAATGGCTTCATTAAGGGCGTTTACAACTTCCTGCATGGTTCTGGCTTCGGTTTTAGGCACCAGCTGGATCCGGCCTTTGATGGGTGTGAACACCGTCTGGAGAGTGTCGTGCCGCTTCTTGAGAGGCTCATTTCCAAACTTCTGGTTGTTGAGGAGAAGAACATCAAATACGCAGAAACACGTCTGTAAATCAGAGTCTTCCATCAACCTCTTGATATCAAACTTGCTGCCTTTTTGCATGAAGGTCTCTGCTAGGGGATTGTAAGCCATCATCTCCCCATCTAAAATGCAGTTGACCACATGAGGTTTAAAGACGTTGTGGATGTATGGTGTGAGGGAGCCCTCTAATGGCGAGGCCCCAAACTGCTGCGTATACTCAAAGGAGTTGCGTGTGTAATACTTATAAACATCACCATCTTTATGAAGCTGAATACGCTCACCATCCAGCTTGGTTTGGATGTAAAACTGCTGGTTCCCCATCTGTTTCACTATTTGGCGGATGTTGGCCACAGCGGCCAGCATGGGCTTGAATGCAGAGAACAGACCAATAGATACCTCGTTCAACGAAATGGAGGGATCGTGTAGCTGCCTACACACTTTATCCAAGTCTGTGGTGACACTGAAGAGTTCGGAAGCGTCTGGGTGAAAAACCTGGAGCACCGTTTCCTTGCTAATACCAAGTTTCATATCTTTCAGGATCATACGAATAAGCCACTTCTGCTCCAGAGCTGAGCTCTGAGTAATCAGATGTAAAAGGCTTTTCTTCACGAGGTCTTTCTGTTTGCTAGCATTATTCATAGCTACTGAATCTAAAAAGTCATTGACTTCTTTAATGCTTAGGTTACCCTGACTGGTGCATCTCTTTCTGAGAACAAAGTAAGCTGTAAGGGCAAAGTCTCCAGCTTCCCCTTGGGATGTAGTGGGGGCTCTGTAGTTGAGAAGTTTATTCGCCTCTGGGCCATTTTTTGGGAGACCCAAAACCTCAATATATAGTTTGGCCAACATGTTTTCTTTGATACCATAAGCCATTCTTTCCCTTTCAAATGGAGGCACAATGAGACGCATGGCTGGGTAGAATGAATCTGTAGTGTTGGGAATGTCCTTGTGAAGGGCTGCATGAAACTTTCTCCATGAATCCATGAACTCTTTCAAGTATTTTGCTTTTTCTGGCCTTACTTTGGCCTTTTGTATCTTCTCGAGAACTGTGCACAGGTGAAGAAATGGCACTTGGCCAGCAACAGAAGCAGCATCATCTTTGGAGGTTTGAGACGGAGCTTCACATTTTGATGTTCCTTCCATTACTGTGGGCAAGACATAAACAGATGCAATGTTAAGCAAATATTATTATGTTCTGTTCTTAGCCATTTATATTTTCACATTAAAACATCAAATTACAATGTCCCCTAGTGACAACTAAACCAAAAGGAATAATTCAAAAGTATTTGTATTCCTTTTGTTTTACTTGTCACTGAGTATTGCTAAAAGTATTAAAATGGTTGAAAGCTGAATTGTTGGCCAAACTGCAGTAGCTAATAAAAGTCATGAACTTAAGTATAGATACTAAACACAGCATAATTGTCTCAGGGCCAAAACATGATGTTAGTGGTTAAATGACTTTCCCATGTTTGCTTGTGCACATGGATGGAATCAAACCTTTATTTGCCAAAAGATTACGGGAAAATAAGTATTATTTATAATTGGTATATATATAGGTATAACTAATCATGTGATATGACCAAATTACAATATATTAGGGCTGTAACGACACACCAAACCCACGATATGGTTCGTTTCACAATTTTTGACTCATGATTAGGTTCGTATCACGATTCATTTGCGGTGGAGGAGAGGACAAGTTCTGAGGCGACATTTTGTTTGGAGACACCTTATCTTTACCACAAAATTATAAACCAATATTCGCTTAAATATCGCTTCCTTTCCATTCATACTGAGGACAAGGCTTCGGTGAACCGCACGAGAAGTCGAGTTCGAGGAGTCGACTCGTCTCTCTCGGTTCACCACTCCGTTCAAACAAAAGAAACGCCCCGCCCAGCTGCCCGGAGCCACAAAACTCGCTCAAAACACAATAAAAACAATTACACAGAGACTCCAGTGCAGTTTTGTCACAACCCAGCCAGCTTATAGACAATTTTAAGCCCACTGTCATAATTAACATGTACTCATAACGAATCAATTCAGCAAACAAAGGGTCAGTCCGTGCTTCTATGTTCGTAAACTTGTGGGAGGGCTCTTTGAAACCCTTAGACCCTCAGCTATTGGTTAAATAAAAGAAATTGACATGAAAACCCTCCTATTACGGCGAAAAATGTATGTTCCTGGGCAGGAACTGTACACGGGAAAGAGTTGGAAGGGGTGTGTCTGTGTCGCGATTCACCCTCCTCACACTACAACGTGAGTTCGTGGACGTGAGTGTCGCGATTCGGTTTTGTATCGTAATTTGTTACAGCCCTAATGCCCAGGGAGGGCGGATCCTGGTTGAGAAAATCTATGTAACACCCCTCATACACTGCACTTGAAAAAGTTTGACAAATGTCAGTATGTGTGTGTGTGTGGTGGGCGGTGTAATTTTTACCCTTACCTGTTACTCTAGAGCTTGTTCTGAGGAGACAGCAGAAGAGGCAGAAGAGTAGAGGCAGAGCTGCCATGGTGAGGCCACCACAGGCATAGAGGGCGTAATGTGCATAATCTAGAAATAAAAATAGAAACTGAACCGACTTGTGATGAAACACTGGCTCATTTGACTTTATTTTAGACTTTATATTTTATATTATTCTTGCTTTTGTGTCTCTGTTTGTCTGTGCAGTTGTAACATCAACATCAATTTCTTCTGGATCATTAAGGTTCTCTGACTGTATCTCTGATTTTGATTTAAAATATGTTTGCTATTTAATCTGTAAAACATAGACTAATAAAATAAAACATGTAAAAAGGAACAAAATGACAAAAAAAAAGATAAACATTTTGACTCATCCATTCAGCTGTAGTTTATGTAAGTACTCTTCTCTAGCTATTGTGGTCTACAGACACTATTGGCTGTTTTCCACTGGCACAAGGACCCTCAAAGCAGGGCCGTAGCTGTGCTGACACTCCCACTGCTTTCTGATTGGTCGAAATGTCATCACAAAATAGAAAGAGACCAACTTTTTTCTATCCACAAAAAACAACAATAGAGATAAAAAAATTAAAAAAAATCAATTACAGGCACCAACATCTGTTTGGGCTGAAGATAACTTTCAGTGGAAGTTTTCTATTTTGCTAACAAATTTAGTCTTTAATGCCGTGAGAAACACGAAGGTGTACCAAAACATCGCTAACAAGTTAGCTGGTCAAGGCTTTCATTACATGGCTTAATAATACAGAGGGGGAAAAAACCAAATAAGACTTTTTAAAGATTTTTGACTACATGGACATCATTTTTGGACATTGACCAGCCATAAACTGTGTGGAGGGAATTGCTTGTCAGAAACACGGTTACCAGCCTGAGATACACTGGAAAGTGCAAGCATGCTGCAAGTTCTTTGTAATCGCAGTACAGTTTAGGTACAGCATGGGTCCTGTATAACTATGGAAAAGATTTCTCTATAATTAAAAATGTTTCTGTTGTTTTCTATAATGTTGATTAGTGTTCTAGGCCAGATTAGTGTTCTAGACCAGTGGCTCCCAAACCAGTCCATTTTATGGGGTTAAGTGGCATAGAAATGATCCGCAAATCATTACGTTTTGGTTGAGTAGAAATTGATTAAATGTTAAAGTCTAGCTACATGTCTGGCATCATAGATAAACCTGTATATACAGTCTGTGCAAAAATCTTGAGCCACTCCTCAGTTCTTTATATTTTGCTTTTAATTATAATGTGGTCTTGAGGAACAGTTCTCCAGACTTCCTGAAGGAGTTTCAAAGCTTCTCATTTTCAGTCCAACACAATAGCTTCAGAATATTTGTTGAGAAGTTTTTTGTCCTTAACCAGTGAAGAAACAGGTGCAGATGATTCCAGATGATCAGGCCGTGATCAGTATACTGTTGGTGCTGAATGCTGAGTAGTTGGAACTCCTTTATCTAAGCTACTTGTATCTTTAGGCAGCCTGTCATAATAAAATAGTTGTTCCCTTCTCTTTACATTAATCTACTCAAAGATAAGTAGATTCAAAAGATAAGACAGCTCAATACTTTTGCACAATACTATTTTATGATGGGAAATGCAAATGAAATGAAAATAAAACATGTAAGCAAACTATTAATAAAATTTTAAAGACATACCAGCGTTCATGTTCACCTTAAAAAAGGATGTGAAGGAGAGAGAGTGAATGATTTCCATAGAAAGTGAATACGTTTATATTGTTTTATCAGTTACATCAAAGCATAATGTTCAGTTTGATCATATCAAAACGAAAAATACATTATTTTTCACAAACTGCACATCTTTATATTTCATTTCTTTTAAATCTGTGTGGTTGGTATAATTGAAGACGGATAATTACAGTAAACAATTTACCTTTGGAGAACAAGTGTGTCTGTAGGTCTCTGTGCTCTTAAAATGTTTTGCTTGTTCTCTTTAGTTTGTCTGTGGGTGGGTCTGAAGCTCTGGAAACTTTCTGTCTATATGTTACAGCCATACTGGTCGGCTGCTGTGGTGGTTTGTACAGGTGTGGGAGAAAGTTGCTGCTCTATCTTCGGCTATGAGAGGAACTGTCACCGCAACACAAACGCACAAACTCAGCCTGAAAATTGCATCAAAACCCAACTAGGGATGCAAAACATGAGCAATAATAATATTACAATATATTGCTATATATTGCCATTTCAGGATAGTAAAGGGACAATATCATCACTTTTTGGGAGTAAAACTGCATCACATCTGTAAATGTAGTTAAAATATCAAGATGGATGGCCATGCCCCCATCAATTTAGTCCATGTTTGGGAACTGCAAATCAGGCCATTTTCAAATCGCTGTGTTTCATCATTTCAATAAACCATCATCATAGTTTACAGCACTTTCAAAACGAAGCTTTAAGGAGTCTTTCAGTGTGAACTCTCTTTTGAATGGGCTTCAATACAGGGAGCCAAGCAGAAATAGAGAATATTTATGGATATCAGTCTTAAAGGTGAAGAAACTGAAACAGCTTATTTAATACTAAATAAATAGAAGTTGGACAACAGTGTAAGCATGTTTTATGTATTAAATTTTGGGGGCACAAACTCACACAAACGATGCAAAAATTAAATGGTTAAATACCAACAATCAGTGTCTTTACCAGTTAAACACAAATAATCAGTGTCTTTAATGGGTAAAACGTAAAATCTGACTTATGTTGGATTACACAAGGACCTCATTAAGACACCCAGCAACTCACCTGGGTCTGTGATTGGTCAGTCTATCAGAAAAAAATGATTGGTTAGAGGATCATTTGCACATTGCAGCCTTTTGCAATATCAGTATTGAACAGACTGACAATATATTGTACAGCTCTGTTCTTAATGCTGAATATTTAGCTTGTTTCTTGGAAATCGAGCTACGTGAGTTTTGGTGAAGAGCGGGTTTCATATCAGACAGCTTTAGATCAGCAGCCACGTTTAGAGATGCAGCACTAACCACACACAGAAACACACAGATGGGGTCAGAGTGACCTACTTCCTGGTAAACTCTTTAACTTTTTTAGATCATACATTTTCTCTAACATACATGTTGTCCTAAGTGACCTTATAAAAGAGTACAGATGATCAGGTTGTGATCAGTATACCTGTGGGGCTGAATGCTGAGTGGCTTGAACTCTTTTATCTAGGCTCCATGTATCTTTAGGCACTTTGCAGCCTGTTACAGTAAACTGATTGTTCCCATTCCTTTCATTTGTCTAGTTGATGTAACAAAGGTAAAACAATTTCATAAGCATACAATAGTATTTTTGCATCAACAAGGTGATTCAAAGCAATGTAGAAAAAAGATAATTCCAGTGTATTATTTGTATAAGAAGCAAAGGCAATGAACAAAGCCTTTTATAATATCCCAGTGATCCGGTCATTCTGTGGTTGATTCAGTTTGTAGGAATATTATGGGAGGTATGAATGCGATCCCATGATTCAGGGCCTATTGGGTAATTTGGAAAGCTTGGCCAAATGCTCACTTTTGTTCCTGCTCCTACTCTTCACAATCTCTTTCTTTTTCAACAAAAAAAGCTGAAGTGAAGGTGATTAACCATTTAAGGGCCGGGGTTTTTTTTTAAGTGGATTTTTTCATCAATATTTCAAAACCTTGTGGCTTAAAATGGGTTAAAGATAGAGACGTGTTGTAAATTAGAAAAATGTTGGGTATGACCTGAAGTTTATGTGGGGTATAAATATTCTCATCTAATTTGCATATTAT
>JBBMFX010000080.1:21258349-21269772 GCA_037832545.1 Rhabdalestes septentrionalis | reverse complement strand
AACTGTCCCTCCAGCTCTGCTCGACGATTGCTGACACGCGCTTCTCATACTCGCGTTTGTTCTCCTGGTAGAGCTGGGCTGCCTGGCTGTTGGCTGGACTGTTTGGGTTTGGCTCATCAAGCAATGACTGAAACGAACCAAAGAGAATACACACAACTGATGCTTTCCAAAGAGTATACAAAATGAAATAAATTAAAATGAACATTTACAGTAATTAATTAGAACTGCCAGAACAGCGAACCTGGATAGAGGTGAGAATTGATGAAACATCATAAGTCGGACTCCATCGATTTTGTAGAATATCAAGACATATACTTCCATCTGCGTATACTGAAAACAAAGAGACACGATGGATAAGCATCTTTGACTTTTGCAGTTTTCCTATTTAACTCAAAAACAAAAAAAAATGCATTACTATACCATTTGGATGGAACATCTTTGAAATGAATCTGACTGTGGGCGGTTTGTTGGGGTATTCTTCTGTGAACTCTACAGTCAGCTTGAAAGTACCTGCAAAATCGAGGACAAGTAGTTAATAATAACAACGCCATTTGTCAATACTGTTGATAGAGGTTGCACATTGCTCTTAAATACTTCAGAAAGGTTCAGTTACCATCTTCAAACGGAGTCCCCTCTGGTCTGCAAAACAAATGAGGAAACATGTCAATGCCAAACAACAAAATAAATTCCCCCACAGCCAACAATAGGCAGCAAACACAAGTAATGTATATTTGCATGTGTAAAAAAAGTTACTGTACAAAACCATTAGTTTTCCCACTCTAACGTGATGTTTTTGCACAGTAACTACAGTTTAATACGTCTCTGGACTTTATTTTGGTTTGCTGCATCCTATGAAATGCATCTAAACATTTGCTAGGAATAGACCTTATTTTGGTTAGGTGCATTTGTTATGTTCCCAGTAAAATCACCAAACAAATGTTCCAAACGCATGTTAAACTCGATCAACGTTACCATGCACAAACACTAGGTCATAGTGGAAAAACTAGACCTACGAGCGACTATAACAGCAGTTACGAGGCTACTATAATAGAAACCTGTCATCCAGTTTCGTTGCTGACTAAACAACCTCGTAGTTAAACACAGCAAAACAAGGTAAAAACTTGTCTTCGATTGCCAATGTTTGAGTAAATGGAAACTTATAAGCACGATTTTGTCCAAATAATTTCGTTCAGCTCTCGATTATTTAGAAAGGCAAAACAGACTTTACTTGACTAGCCCTGAAGGAACAGACTGGCTTTCAGCCTGCTTACCCAAATATAACCGCGTTCCACACCATGATGTTGTTTTCTGAGGGGGCACCACTCACTCCGGCCGGGGGGTCCTCCTGAAGTCTGGGTTGAAAGGAGAAGAAAGTGTCAGTGATGGAGACATGGGCTCGAACATTCCTACCACATTACTAGAACGTACGTGGAATTTACGTGGACATGTAAATTCAGACGCCCTGTGCTCTTCTGTGTTTTTTAAGCCAGAAGAAACTAGCCCAATCCAGTTTTGGCATTTCAAAACGACAGTCGAGGACCTAAACTCACTAATATTCCTTCTAAAAATATTCTATTTTCCTTAACCGAATATCTGAGCCCAGACAAACAGAGCCTCGCTCGTTATATTCTCCCGGTTGAGATGAACGTTAAGCTAGCTAGCCTCTGCAGTGAACAGAAGCTTCCTTCACAGATTCCTGGACGAATTTACCGTTTAAAATCCCTCATAAGCCTTCTTCGTGCCGGAGTAGACATCACTACGTTTTAGCAAAGGCTTGAAGCCCACTTTAAGGCAAAAACACGTCGTCAAATATAATTATTTTCCCCGAAAAACACGAAGCCCCGTCGAAACAAGCGAAGCCCTCCGGCCTCCGGACGCCAGCTAATGTTTAGACTCTGCTATGAAGATTTCAACAGGGAATTACGGAGCGTACTATTCATGAAAAAGGGGTTTCACGTGTGTTCACTTAATTGTCCATGGACACAAAACAAAACAAACTTAATAAATCTTAATTGTACAGTTTTAAAAGCGCTATGAATCTATGTGTGATGCAAAGCTGATGACTGTTACAGAACTTAGATTTCGTTTTTTTTAATTTGCAGGCTGGCACCCCCAGAGTTAAATAGAAGGTCCGTGTCTGTAGGTGGAGTTGTAGTGACGCAGTGAAGGTCGACACAGACTCCAGATGACAAGAGTGTGTCCGGACACGTGAGATTATGGAGTGGGGTGGGGGATTTAACATCGGAGGGACAGATTCTAATCAAATTTCAGCTTTTATTTACTTACAGGAGGGTAAACAGCTCGTTTAGACGCTACTACATTATAAAATATCAGAAAGTCTGATGCATGGTTGGGTTATGACCTGAACTGCAGCACCCAAATCATTCACTGGCAAATCTCAACAATACAGTCCATCATACACCCCCCAAAAAATAAATAAATAAATGCAGACAATGTGTACATCTAGAGGGTATCTTTAAAACTAATTACAACAACACTCTTCTGTGAGCCGTGTGTTTGAAGATGTTTATGATTGTTCAGTGCAAATACACCTGGCCTTCTAGTAAAGTTTGCTTTAACAATTTGCCTCCTGGCTGCTTGTCTGTGTACTATTTGTCTTGTGTTTTTGAATTGGTTGTGCACTCTCTCTTATTTAGTTGTGTAAGATGTTCATTTTCTTGTTTTCTTTGCTTTGCATACATGCAGATTACATTCTGCATGATAAAATATATATAATGCACAGTGACCTGATGTTTCTCATTCTCATTTTGTAAAGTTTTTGTTTATGTAATACAAAAGTATTACAGTAGTAAACCATGTTTTTCTATGTTTATACATGTGGAGACCATTGGGGAGTATATATATTAAGTATATATTACATATATTAAAAATATATTTTTTAATCTAGCCAGCAAACACATGCATAATATAATAGCTTCATAAACTTTAACCTAACATGCTGTACGACCATAGGCTATATAATATGCTGAAATGTTAGTAATCATTTCATTTACATGCATCAGCACACTCAGCAGATTAAAAATCGAAATAAAAAAGTATTGTAATATATTTTACCTAGCTGAAAAGGATCACTCAGCTGCTTTGTGTCAATCTTAAATGCAGTTACGCCACGGGTTTTTGAACAGCGAATGTGTGCAATATGTCCAATATTAAAACGACGACATCACATTACGTCATTATCACACCGGTGTGGTGATGCATTATATGAACCTTTATAGACATGCTAGTGTTTATTTCATAAAGAAAACGTTGTATTTATTCAAAGAACAAGATATTTTACCGTTCATCCGCTTCTGCTCTAAGACTCTGACTGTTGTGCTGCTCTAAGACTCTGACTGTTGTGCTGAACCGTAAGTTCTCGGCGCTCAGGGGGCGGAGTTGTGAAGTTTGACTGACAGTTTGAGCGGTTCTAAGAGATACGCTTTTAATGCCTTTAATTGGTTAAATATGTGTTTTAAAAAACAAGCAGACGTAAAGGGTTACCAATAGCATTGATTTATTTTAAAAAAAAACTCCCTCAAAAAAGGGCAGTTCGAGTGTAACTACAAAAAGGGCATGTGTGGAGGTAGCTTGGTAGGTAGGATACTTGCCTCTGGACATGAGGTCCTTGTTTCGAATCCTAGCACCACCAGTGGGTCCTTGAGCAAGACCCTTAACCCCAAGTTGCTCCAGGGAGACTGTCCCCTGTAGTTAGAAGTGAAAGTCACTTTGAATAAAGGTGTCTGCTAAATGCCGTAAATGCTCTGCACAGTTTGAGCCCCACCTGTGCACGTGCCTGCATGGGGCCCTATATCAGCTGCATTGTTATAGATTAAAATCCATGATAAACAACGGCAGGCAGGATCACCAGACACTACGCGGGGCTCGTAATTCAGCTGCACTGGTATGAATTAAAGGGGGACATATTATTCAAAACTCACTTTTGTTATAGGTCTATTGGCTACACAAAACATGTGTATGAAGTTCCTTTGCACAAAATCACTCTTACATAAAGATATCCTCATTATTGACAGTTTCAGTCCTGTTTAACGGACATGTCATTTTATGCAAATAAGCTGCAGCTGGCTACGCTCCACCCATCCCATGCTAGCTATGAGTTGAAAACACATGTCAAAAAGTCCGAAACAGGCAGTATCCAGCCCTATATGTTCGACACCGAGGTGGGTCCTAGATCGAGATGAACACAACACTTAATTTGTGACTTGCCTTTGCCTATAGCCATAGCTGCATGCTCGTGAAACTAGCTGACAAAAATGCCAGATCTAGTGGGAGGGGGCTCGACAGCTGAGGAGGAGTTCTATGCAAAATTTTCAACTTTTACATAAACATACAGGGGCGTCTAAATGGCTCATGGATGTCTATGATTCCTGTCACCAAAATCTTTCTGTTCTTTCACAGAAAACTGATGGGTTTTTTTCCGCATTTGGGCTTTGAGTTTGCATAATATGTCCCCTCTAAAACCACTATTAATAATTGTAGGCAGGGCCACCACACAGTACACAGGGCCCTATATCAGCTGCAATTATTATATCATGCCATTACTTTCAATTTTTCGAGATACTTTTAAAAAGTAATTGATCTTTATACAATGATAATGTGAATACAACAATATATACATGTTGCTTTTTGTTTAGTTTGTCTGTTTGACCACTGCATATGTTGTAGGAGGCTTCAGCTTTAATGAAATTTCACGATAAATAATAATAGCCGGGACCACCACTCAGTACATGGGGCCCTGTATCAGCTGAACTGTTCATATCATGGCATAGCTTAAAGATATTTTTAGAAATGTCTTTGCTATTTATTGCATGATAATGCTAATACAACTGTGATCTCCCTGTTGCTTTTTCAAATGATATTGTTAAGTGTATTTGTGGTGTCTGATTGCTGCATGTGTATTCTATTGGGGCCTCAGATTAAAATAAAATCTGTGATAAATAATAATCGGCAGGACCACCACTTAGTAAATGGGGTATGTGGTGTTGCTTTTACATTTTAGAGATATTGTTTGAAATGTATTCGATATTTATAGCACACTAATGCTCATACAACGATTACCTCCCTCTTGCTTTATGAATTCTGGCTTGTTTTGTTTGTTTGCGATTGTTGTGAGTGAACAAAACCAAAACCAATGATAAATAAGCAGCAGGTTTCCTTTCTGTGAAGGTTGTTTTGTGTTATTTTAGAAACTGCAGACCAAGGCACACCAAGTAAAGCAAGCGACAGGAATGAGCCATAAATTTAAAACTACTAATGAGTGAGGTGAATAACGCCGACAACCCTGTTACAATGGCACTTAATAGGGCAAGTTGGAGGCAAAAAATGATCATGTGTAAGGATCTGACAAGGGCGAAATTGTGAAATATAGAGGAGATCTCCATAACATCTCCAAAACAACCAATCTTGTAGAGTATTATTGGTTTGCACTGGTTAGGATTAGACAAAAGTGGTCCAAGGTAGGACAACCAGTGTACCGGTGACAGAGTAAAAATCTCACAGATTCAAATGGGGACCGAAGACCAACCCACCTGGTCCAGTCGCACACAAGAGCTATTGTGTCACAAACTGATGAAAAAGATATGATAGACAAGTGTTGGAACACAGAGTACATCACAGTTTGCTGCATTTAGGCTTCATAGCTGCAGATCTGTCAGAGTGCCCTTCCTGACCCCTGCGCCCCACCAAAATTACCTACAGGTGGCACTTGAGCATCAGAACACTTCCATGGAGAAATGGAACAAGGTGGAGTGGACTTATAAATCACATTTACATCATGTGACTTCTCCAGTGTTGCCTGACTGAGGAAGTGATGGTACACTTTAAGAGATCATGTGGAGTCCAAGAACCAGAAATGTTGATGACGTGAGGGAGATCTACACTACATCACATTCTTAAAGGCACTCCCATATTGTAAGGTACACTATATAGACAAAAGTCTTGGGAGACTTGACCATTACACACAACAGGGGGTTGAATGACATTCTACTCAAATACCTAGATTTAATATTGAGTTGGTCTCCCTTTGCAGCTAGCACAGCTTCCTTCTTCTTGGAAGACTTATCACAAGATTTCTGAGAGAATTTATGCCTGTTCGTTCTGTAGGCACCAATGTTGAATGAGAAGAACAGGTGAAACCCTAAAATACGGGTGTCCCCATGTTTGTTCAAATAGTGCATGTTGACAAAGCATGCGATATAGTAGCTTAGATTCTTATTCATTTGTTTCAAGCATCTGTTACATGACACACTGGACCTTGTTTTAATGTTTAATAGATTTGTCTTCATACTACTAGTAAAAACTGTTTTTCTTTAATTTATTGTCACTATATTGCAGCCTTGGGTTTCGGGTTCATTTTCAATATAAAAAGCCTACAATTGAATATTAAGTTTGTCATATTTTTCTGTCAAGTTACTTTTTTTATATCTTGTTTTAACAATGACAATATTTATCAAATAATAAAATGTATTACTTTTAGAAAACCAAGAAACTCAAAGGACTCTTCCTAAATCCATTTGTGTAGGAATTTCATGACAATCACTTTCCGAATCACTCTATGCAACTTTTAATCAAATATGTGCATGGAAGATATGTAAAGGAGCTCAGTTCTGACTTTGCCTCACTCAGTATTAGACATGGGACGATAACCGGTTTCAAAGTATACAGCGTTTTAAAAAGTCAAGGTATCAAAACCGCAAAAAAAAAGTTATACCGTTCCTATGATATGTGCAGTGTTTGTGTCGTCAAAGGAAGGATTTGTTTTTGCAAATTTTATTTGTTTCTTTATTTTGATTATAGTTGAGCTGCAGGTTTAGGCTCACACAAGTGACTGCAATTTAATTAAATTAAGATTCAATTATTTATTTTAATTAGTTTGCCTGATGTTCAATGTTACAAAATGTTCTATATGTTTCCTAAAATAAAAAATACTGTGATCAGAGTTGTTTTTTAACCCAGAAATTTAAATACAACATTGTAGAGCAGTAATTACAATACCGTGATACCCTGAAATTTTTATCCAAGGTTACCATACCGTCAGAATCTTATACCGGCCCATGCCTACTCAGTATAAGGCTGGGCTCAAACTAAAGGCAGGAACAGGTTTCAAGTAACTTAACTGCAGACAGGACACGCAACATTTTAAGAGCCGGTTTGAGTGATCCAAAGGTGACATTCAAATGTTTCTCCTCCTGCACCATTATTTAAAAAGGAGTCACCCAGCTCAGGTAAACCGTACCCCTTCTTAAGAACTTCAGTTAACGGGCAGAGCTAAAGTGGAAAAACGGTAATTTTGCAGCTTAGTTTCAACTTATGGGCTTGAGAATGAATAGAGTGCTGAAATGAAAGTGTTTAAATACTCCATCAAACTAATTTCAAACAAAACAGGGGAGTTTTAGTTTTAAATAAGACCAAACAGGAAAAATGAAAAAGCGAGAGAAATGCCATCTGTGTTTCAATTTTATATAACACCGCACAAAGGAATCGTCAAAGGAATGTGCACAATCTGTCCATGTTCTCAAAAACAAATACTTTTTTACAGTCAGAATTCATTTGACATAAAACTGAAGTTCTTCAGGAAAAACAAACACAAACAAGAGAGTCGCATACAAAACTTTCCATAATAGTGCCGCGCTACGTAGAAAAAAGGTATTGGCACCAAGCTTACGACCAAACGGAACACCGTTAATAATCAAACCATACAAAGAGCATTTGATTCAATCGTCATACTATTGTGCAGAAAAAGTGGGGGGAACATTTAACACAACCAAACAAATCACCCACGGCTAGGTTACTAGACAAACATACCACAAACTAAAGGATTCAGGAAAAAGCAGGTACATAAAGTTTGTCCCCTTTGGTACAACAGTTTGTTCCCCCCCATAGTTCCTCAAATAATAATAAAAAAAACCTTCTCATGGTGTTATGCAATAAGGTGCAAGAGCGATTTCAAGGTTAACTGCTCTGTTTAAGGCGGCTGGTGGCTATAACACACACAACCACTTGTCCTCAAATGGACGGACTCGGCTGTCTGATTCCCTTTAGGAGCCGTGAAACAGCTGCATGGCGCTTAACACCTCCTGATCGTAGTGCTGCTCGACTCTTACGGTCGTATTGTGATCGTGGCGGCTGTTAGCGTCTTCCAGGTCTTCTGCCGTGTCTCCAAAGCCGTGGTAATACCCGTAGTGCAGGTGCTCGCTGGAGCCTGAGGGGAACTCGTCCCAGGACGGCCTGAGAGAGACGCAGCTGCTAGGGCTGCCGCTGAGGTGCAGCGAGCCACACATGTCGCTTCTAGTCTCAACATGGCAAGGCTCGGCACGGGTCAGGTGGCAAAGTCCGTTTGTGGCGGCACAGTTGATGGCAAACTCCTTCGGTTGCACATGACCGTTCATCAAACCTGTGGCTGTTTCTACGGTGCCATCTGTCATTCAAAACAAGACAAAGGTCAGAGAGAGCCACACAGCCTCGCCGAATGTATCCTGAAAGGTGAAGGAGCACCGCAGGGGGCCAATGCATCACGCCAGTTTTAACAAAGTTGTAATACTCTCCTTATGCTTAATTTAATGAATGAATATCAAACAATCGAGTTTACATTATTACATAGAATGTCAAACTCTACCATGTATAGTGAATACTGTTTCACATAAAAGCAAACTTTGAGCAAACATGCCAATATAGCTGACAAAAAGACTTAAGCATGTGGATACTTGCATAATAATGAGCCATGACTGTTAACTTTTATTTATTGTTAGAATACATATACCTCAGTGTGTCTAACTCTGGTCCTGGAGAACTGGTGTCCAGCACAGTTTGATGGTTCTCCTCCTCAAACCTATTCACTAAACCTGACAATTAACTGGCGAGGTGAACCAGGTGTTTCTGAGCAGGGAAATCACCACAATGTGATGGATCACCCTTGTATTAACCATTAGCTTTCACTGAATATTCCTTAAAAAGTTCTGGTTCAAATCTTGCTTTGCACACTTCTGTCCATCTAAGAGGGTTTTAACTGACCATTAGAGTCTGTTCCCAACATCAAATCACTGCTAAGTTAAAGGTGGAAGCGACCCACATCAAACAATTGACAAGAGGTGAGCAATTATTGACATATACTACACTTTTCTGAGGCTACTACAGACATGGTCAGTGCTAGAAAAACACTGTACATTATGAATATTTTATCCATATTGCCCATGGTCAGAAATACGAATTACATAAGGTGTCCTTCTCAAGACTCCTGATAGACTACAAAAATGAACAGCGGGGTTTTGATGGTGATTACAAATAGGCATAGGAGTTTGTCCAACGCCAGGGAACAGGCATGGATGACTCAGGCGTGGGCTTCGGCGTTTGAGGGGTAGGAGAAAGGCTCTCCATGGCAACACTGTCTTCATGACGTTCACTGTCAGTAGGCATGGGTGGAAAAGGTCCAGTCCCACCTGATTGATTGTCTGGAGCCGATTCCACATGCATGCTCTCGACCTCCTCCCCCATTCCATTCAGCAGCTTCACAGTGAACTCCATGCCTGAATGGAGAAACACTCAGATATTAGTTACATACACATGTATTGAAATGATACAGCATTAAAAAAATTGCATTCCAATACACATTGAGTATTACTTTAATACACTAAGTACTGAAAATACATAGATCAAGTTTATGTCTTGTTAAATTGATTTGGGCAGGGATGCCAAATTTCACGAGACTGACTTAAAATCCCTTTGATGCCAGGACAACTGGCTCAGATTCAGAAAGTAACAAAGTAATTGGTTTTTCTGCATTAAGTTGTCTCTATATTGTTCAATGTTTTTTTCAATAGTTCCCTGCTCATACTCCAGCCATTCTCTAGTCAGGTCATGAAAGCAAAAGTGTTGAATGTATTAACCGCCATTCCAAAACAGACAGTCTGTATCTGTCCCAGTCTAACAGACAGTGACACTTTGATGCAGCATATTACGAAAACCATTGGTTTTATTTTTTCCCACTTTGCCCATTCCTACTTTTTACTGTCACAGGAATGATAAAGAACTGCAGGGCTGCTGTGCCATGGCAGTGAAAAGTGTGCAGCCTTCCCAGGAAACTTACTGTCAGTCCTTGCTTTTTTGGTGTGATTCAGCTCTGAACAATCAAGAAGCCTCTTCCTATTGGCTACCCTGTTTAGAAGACTTCGTTCTTGGATATGGGGGTGGTCGCTTCCATTATGGCCAAACCCATTGAGCCGCTTGAGCTGATTTTCAGCATTTATCAGGAGCTGAGCACACTCCTGGAAGCCTTGCACATGGGCCAGGTCGGCTGCAGTCAACCCATCCACATTCCTTAATCTGCACAGCGGAGAGAAGGGACAATCAGAACACGACACACTAAACCTTTAAATTTAAGACTAAGGAGGAAAAGAAACAACATTCACAAACAATTGCATTGACTTTCCCTACCATAACATGTTTTTTTACACACACACTGCAAAAGGAAAATCATACAGCACTGATGAACCTAGTAAAGCATTTTTTTTTTAAAGTTATAATCTAAGGCTGCGTTCCACAACACAGTTCAACAGTACATACTTAAGTCCACCTGCAGTGTGCAACTTAAACAAAAACAATAACAACAAGAATTCAAGAATGAACCAACAGATTTAGGAAACAAAAAGCTCAGATATGAACAGGTACAAACAGTAATTTGGTCTGCCGTGCTGTGCAACGATCACATGACAAACGGCCACTTTACTTACACTTAATAATCAATAATAATCAATAAAAAATTAAACCCCATTTTGCCTCATAATTAATAATAGGGAAACATTAAATATTCTCACACTAAACACATAAATGTTTAAAAAAATAATTCAGGAACTCAAATAGTATGTGCCTTTCTCTACATTTCTGTATATGTGATTCCAAATTCTTTTCTTCTTATGTTTATAGATGAATAAAATATTTAAATGTGTCTTAAATACATACATACTTGAAATGTTATACTATATGAAACTTATATCACTCCTGTCGCAGTGAGTTATTGTTTTACTATAAGTATTATTATTTATGAAAGTAAACTCTTATAGGATGTGCTTAATTACATGACCTAATATTCATTCTGAGTTGAAAACAGGCTTTCATACATCTCTGATTTAACAATTTTATTCACCGCAGCCAGGACTAACGTCTGTGCCTAAATAACACTGACGGGAAATGCCTGAGAAGACTTTTCTCTTCAGACAGAAGAGTGTCTTATGACTAGACATGGGACGATAACCATTTCAAGGTATACCGTGGTTTTAAAAAGTCAAGGTATCAAAAGTTCTACCGTTCCTACGATATGTACAGTGTGTCGTAAAAGGAAGGATTTGTTTTTTAAAATTTTATTTGTTTCTTTATTTTGATTATAGTTGAGCTGCAGGTTTAGGCTCACA
>JBBMFX010000080.1:21225009-21247393 GCA_037832545.1 Rhabdalestes septentrionalis | reverse complement strand
GACGGTGCATTATCATGCACGAAAATGATCTTGCTGCGGAATGCACGGTTCTTCTTTTTGAACCATGGCGGGAAGTGTTCTTTGAGAAACTCCACATACTTTATGGATGTCATTTTTACCCCGTCAGGGATCCTAAAGGGGCCGACAATATCTCTCTCCATGATTCCAGCCCAAAACATTACTCCACCTCCTCCTTGTTGGCGCCGTAGCCTTCCGCAGCAAGATCATTTTCGTGCATGATAATGCACCGTCTCATGCTGCAAACAAACCATCTGCATCTCTGGCTGCTATGGGCATAAAAAGGGACAAACCTATGGTGTGGCCCCCATTATCCCCTGACCTCAACCCTATTGAGAACCTCTGGAGCATCATCAAAAGAAGTGTCTATGATGGCGGGAGGCAGTTCACATCTAAGCAACAGCTCTGGGAAGCTATTCTGTCCAAATGCAAAACAATTGAAGCAGATACCATCCAAAACCTGACAAATTCAATGGATGGGAGAGTTCAGAAGCTCCTTTCGAACAATGAGTCCTATGTGCAAATGTAACATCACCTTTAATAAAGTTTTGACTTGAATACTGTTTGATTTGTTACCTTTCAGTTTGTAATAACCTGCTAATGCTTATAATTTCACAAATGACCTTTTTTTGTTTGGAAACTCTGTTGTGCATAATAATTTGGAACATACATTTGAGTGCATTTTGAGTGTTTTATTTTTTATTGTTATCATTATGCGGTTTGTTCAAAAACTTTCAGTTGTACTCTGATGGTTGATGACTGGAAAATTACAATGACTGCAATTCATATAGGAAATATGGAAAATCTGAGGAAAAATATGATTTGCACAATAATTTGGAACACAGTGTAGATGTCTGAGGAACAAATAAGCAAAACCACATTTAAAAACCACATGTACACATTACATTTTAAAAACGTTTTACTCATGGAACAGAGGTGGGCAAAGGGTTAAGCACTTATTTGCTCAAGCCTATTACACAGCTAACCGTTATTATTCACATATTCTGGTTTTGAATTGTTCAGACGGTGTAGAATAGAGGAAGCGTCTTCTGGATGTGCTTTGAATGTCTCCACATAAAGAGCTAACATTTCACGTCTTCTGATTTTCAGAGCCTGGGAGTTGTTCTGTACGTGCTGGTGTGTGGCTCTCTGCCATTTGATGGTGCTTCACTTCCTGCCCTGAAGCAGCGTGTGACAGAGGGGCGCTTCAGAGTGCCCTACTTCATGTCACAGGGTGTGTAGGGTAATGACTTTTAACACATGATCGGTGGTTACCGCAGGCAAATGGCAAATAAAAAAAACCCTGCTGCACAATGCCTGTTCATTTTTTTGATAATGAAAAAAATATTGACATTCAATTGAGATTTTGCTTTATGTTATTTGTTTTAGTTATTTGACATTATTACAATGAGAGATTGTTGCTGTCAGAACAACAAAAAAAAAAACACTACACGGGAGAAGGAATATGTAACTGTCACATCGGGTCAAGGTGAGAGTTTTGTGAGGGTTGACCAGCAAATAAAACCTTAACACAAAGAAGTTGAATACTAAAACACTCTAGGACAAGAACCAATAAGAAAATCCAATCACTTAATCTAAAACTCAAGACAGCTGAACAGTGAACAAAGACACAGCACATAACCAATATCAAAGTAAAAGTCCCAACAAAACCAAAGTCCGAGCAAGATCTAACAATAACTACTTTTTCGACCTTTTCTATTGGTCCATATCTCATGAAAATTTTACACAGAGTAAATATTAGCTTGCATTTTCAAAAGAGATACAGTGGATTTTTTTCTGAAAATAGGTACAGGTTTCCATGTATCTGCTGAGTTTATTGGAAAGCATAAAACAATAAATAACTGATGCAACCAGCCATGTTTCATCTATCCCCCTGGTTTAAATTCAGCACATAAACAGCAATTGTGTATTAAAATGTCCAAACAAGTGTTCTGTGAAGATGATATGTCCTTTAACAAAACATTAAATTTAATTGGAGTACATGTGCGTCTCTGTTGTCCCACAGAGTGCGAGAACCTGATCCGAAGGATGTTGGCGGTGGATCCAGCCAAGCGTATCAGTGTGGCCCAGATTAAGCAGCATCGTTGGATGCAAGCCGACCCCACAGCCACCTGCCAGGCCTCCTCTGACCCTCACTGCCCTGAGGGGCACCTCCAGCCCGAAGGATACAGTCAGCCAGTTCTCAGTCTAATGCAGGCCCTGGGCATCGATAAGCAGAAGACAATTGAGGTAAGAGAGACTCGTCATTTTATATGTGCTTTTATTTTTAGCACATCATTGTGACAAACTGCATTCCCGAAGGTGAAAATAACTGAATTCATCACCGCAAGTTTACACCCTTTGGAAGAGGTATTTGATTCAGTTTAAAGTCATCATGTGCCAGCAGGTAGGAATAAAATTGTGTGAAAGAAACAAAATGATGTTTCACTTTCTGCTCCCACAAAATTTTCAGCTAAATTAGAGACCCTCCCTATGATTCGCACAAAAATACATAATAGAACTGATCAGTCTGTCGGTGTTAAAGTGATCAAATGTACACACATTCCAGCAGAACCAAGACATTTTTGCTCTGTAAAAAAATCTGCAGTTACTTCAACTTACAAAAACAAGTCAAGATTATGCATACAGATTTCCAAGTAAAATGAACTTTTGGATAGAAACTGTTGAGATTACATTAAGTTAAACCATAAGTTGACCAAACATTACAACAAATGTTAAACTTCCTTGAACTTCATAATCTAACTGGGTGTTTTATCAAAATGTGATTCTTCAGTAATTAAAAATGGAGGGGAATTTTGTATAATACTGCACACCAGGTTAGATTATAAAGTACAGGAAAGTTTAACATTTGTTGTAGTTGCTGTGTTTAATATGTTTGGTCAACTTATATGTTTGGTAAACTCAACAGTCAGAGTTTCTATCCAAAAGTTACAGTGTGGTGTCTGAACTCTCCTTTAATAGTATTTGCACTGCTTCTACGAAGCTTGGAGCAAATATAGAGACCAAATAATAGAAACTAATGAACACCAATCAGCTCTGTGCAAACTTCATGCCTAAATCATTATACACGCACCTTAAATAGCATCAATTGCAAATAGACTTATGTGGTTTGTGACACTGTATGGTCTACTGTTATCTGTAGTAATAGACAAAAACCTCTCACAGTTTCAAATAGTAGTAGCAATCGTTTTGAAAATGTAAGTTTGTCTTACATTTGTATTTAAATTGAGTGAAAAAATGGTACTAATCTGTAATTATCTCCCTAGTCTTTACAGAATGACAGCTACAATCACTTTTCTGCCATTTACTGGCTGCTGCTAGAAAGGTTGAGAGAACACCATGGCCAGCACCAAACTCCGCAGGGTCCGGATTGGTTGAAAGTCCCCGGTTACACGCTTCCAGGAGCGGAGCTTTCAGGGGCGACTGAGCCAAACATGTTACTGTACAGAAACTCGGCCTCTCCCAGCTTTCTGCGGGACACTGGAAGCAAGAAAGCGCCAGATAAAGACTTTGTGGATGAGGAAGAGCATACACCTCTTGATCTTACCTCTGAAACCAGAAGCACAACGCGCAGACACACCGTCTCTGAAGTCTCCTCCAACAACCCATGCCACCCACCAAGTAAGCAGCTTGTTGTGTAGTGTAGTGTTACAAGAACTGAATAAAACAACAGATGAGAGTAAGGAGTGTGAAAGTGGTCTTGGTGTCACAATTAAATATTTCAGTGCTACTGACTGAATTATTTGAAAACCACCAAGACCAACGTTCCTTGTTGGGGTGTGCAAAGCGGCCGCTATTAGTATCTGTATTTGTATTTGTTGAAAGGGGAAAAGTATTTGTATTTGAGTAAAATTCATAATGCAGTGTGGTAACTCAGGTCACCTTCTTTCATTGCTCCATGGTTCAGTTCTGACGGACAGGTGGCCTTAAAACTCTGACCTGTCTTTGGCTATGAATCCCTATGAGACACTGGGGGTTCTGACACCATTCTGTCTGTATAATAATCAGTATTACAGTTTTCAGCAGTTTTGACAACATTTACTTCACCTGATGGTACAAAACATTTCACATACACCCTGACTTTATGCTTTTGTCCTCAGGTATTGTTGTGGACCTGGTGGATGACTCCACGTCAGATGACAGCCTCAGGCCCGGCTTTCCCTCCAGTGCCTCCAGCTCCGTTCTCACTCCCCCTGGGGCCCTCTTAGGACCAGGGACAAAGCTCTTTGGCCACCAAACCCAGGGGCTGCACCCATTCTGCCCAAATACAGTAAAAAGTCCCCTCACTCATTCATCCGTCCTGGGGTTTCAGACCAGTCTTCAGGTTCCCAGTTTCCAGGAGGGCAGACGAGCCTCAGACACATCCCTGCCACAAGGTTAGATCAGAGTGGGCTCTACTACAAGAGTATACATATACACTTAAAGAGGACCACTTATGCAAAACTCAGTTTAGTTATAATAGATCTATGGGCTATACAATACATGTTCATGAAGTTCTTTGCACAAAATCACTCTCACATAAAGAGAAATCACCAGCTTTATTCTTCACAGTGACATGCCCTTTCAAAAATGAGCCGTTTTGACGGAGGTCCCTAGTTTCGGTTTGTCCGATAGTTCGGGTGGGGTCGGGCCAGCAACAGCTTATTTGCATGTAATGGCCAGAGGCCTGAAACTGGGTGTTTTTAACATAAGCCAAACTGTGAAGAATAAACCTGGTGATATCTTTATGTGAGAGTGATTTTGTTCAAATAATTTAATGAAATTTTTCCCCCTTTAAAGCTCTCCAGTATATTGCACCAACAGACTTGTTACTGTTCTCTCAATTTTTTGTAACACACAAGCATGAATAATTGGTTTTGGCTAGCATTTATAGCGTTGTTTTTGTGCTGGACATTGGTGGACATTTGGTTTTGCAAACAACAAATAAGAAAAAAAAGGCTTGTGTAAAACAAAAACTTCTTCAATCAACATCTTCTGCTTGTAGGTCTGAGGACTTTTCACCGGCAGGTGAGGAAGGACATTCGTGCAAAAGGCCTGTCAGGCTTAAATAAGGTCAGAGGACCTCTGCAGCATGCGTGGCCCACAGCCGACAGTCTACAGAACACTACAGTTTCTGTAGTATCGCCATGCCCTCCAACCCACACACACTCATGGGAGCATCTCTGCAGCCCAGTGGAGAGCATTCTGAGGTAAGAGTTTAGACAGGATTCCTAAAAGACTAGTTTAACCCTCCAGCATCAACCCTGATCTCATTCAGCCGGGGCAAATCAGGGTTGGAGTCAATGTCTGCAGGAGATCTTCAGGAGCAGCCACTGTTTTAGATGATCAGATTTCAGGTAAAAAGCTCATCGTGAGAACTGGTTCTTAAAGTTAGGGGATGGCCAAATTCTCACCCACTAGCTAGATCGCTCCCAATCAAGTGACACTATGAAACAGCATTTTTTCAAGCTGCTGCTAATGCAGCAAGATTGGGGTATCAATATTTTTACAACAGTCAAGCAATCCCTGCAATTTAAAGCATCATTTGGAGAGGCAGAGCTAGATATGCTGGTTTGGAATCCCAGATATAGATGGCTGTGGCATTGCTGGGGATTTAGCTTTCAAACCCACGCTTGGATGTTGGGAGACTCTGCATACAGATGGTTGACAAAAGAAAGAAACAATGAACACTCTGCCTTTTTAAGTTTCTGCATCTCTCTGAAACTTTACTAGAGGGGTGGAACCTAAAGAATAATCCCTCTGTTGTTTTGATGGTGTTGCATGTGAGGAATAATTCATTTAAAATGACAAGCATACTATTATCAAAATGAATCATTGCCATTTCTAAAGGCTAGCACTTTAAATGGACTCTTCTTTTACAGAACATCTCACCTTCGTCTTCACCAACCCATTCAGCAGCAGCCCTCTTTCCATCAAACTCTCACTCAGCAGAAGAACATGGGGCAGACCACTTCTCCATTTCTAGGCTTTGGAAACCCCTACTCTTCTCCTCTACCACCTCCTGAACTCCAGAGGCACCACCTCAACCCAGCAAGCCACCTTCCGCCTCCTTTCAGCCTCCCCTACCCTCAGCAAGAACCTCTTCCTCAGCACTGCTCCTTTCCCTCAGCTCCACCATACTTCTGGCGCTCATTTTCTGCTTCTTCATCCTCAAACATGGTGGATTCTGCCGCATTGCTCCTGGAGGCCCATCTGCAGATCAGTCCAAGCCCCCAGCCTCAGCTTCAGTCTCGAGTTCAGCTGGAGAGTGGGGCTCTCTGCTGCCCACGCTAACAATGCCAGCAGGCTACCGCAAAAGTGACAGTGAGGAAAAAAAATTCATGTAAATTTATGTAGTTATATCAAATGTAGTAGCTCACCCAAGACATGTTTGGTGTTCCAATATCTTTTTGCACCAGAGGTACAGAGTCAATGGAATGAACAAATAGAGAAAGCTACAAGTAGTGTGGACTTAGCATGTCCCCAACTGCTGTTTTAGCAATGCAACAAAACATTTTATTGACAGTATCACATACAGTGTCGGAAATCACATAAACAAGTCTATTCGAGATCAGTCAACAGGATTTAACCCACCAGCTTTGCTCGTTAGTTTCATCAACCTTGTACCTCCATTGAAAAACACTCAAATGTAACTTGGTTGACTGACTGCATGTGGAATATGCAAAAAAAGTATAAATTTGATGGTACGTACATCAATTTATTGTTTTGAGATTCATGGGAGCCAATTTTTTTCAGTTTTATTCATGTTTTGAGCCCTCATTGGCTGTCACACTGTATATACATTTGTCAGAAAGATTTTGCTCCCTGACAGTTCAGTGAAGATGCGGTCACGGAAGGTCTTCCCCTATTTTAAGTCTTTATTTTTCTAACATTATTTATTTTTATGCATGGGAATATTCACCTGTAGTATGTATGAATAGCTGCAAAAATGCAAGCAATGCTGTATCATAATAAATGTTTCTTTTTGCTCCTTTTTCTTTTTTTTTTGCCAGATATGAATGTATTGTTGATTAGCTGGCTTGATGACAGATTGAAAATAAGCCCAGTGATTTAAGGAGAGGGAAATTTCTATGCTTGTATTTGTACATATTATGGATTTATTCACTCTAAGCATGCCTAATAGTATTTTTACGACTGACCAAATGTGTTAAATATAGAATTATTGTGAGAACCTGCTTGCTGTCCTTTTTAAAAAATAATTTATTAGATCTTCATTTGCATTTTGAAGAGTTGCCTGTGTGAATCCAAGTGCAATCTGCCTGATGGCTCTGCTGAAATCGGTACTGTCTTGCTGCATTGGACAAGAGATAAAACAATAAAGAAATAATTCTTAGATTAAGATTAGGCACATCTGAAGTAAATATTGAGGTGGTGCTGTACATAACATGACTATGAGGAGGGCAATCAACAGCTCCAGGACAAGGTGGGTACCATGAAAGTCCAAGGGTTCCCTCTGGAACACACCTATGTGCCACAAACAAGAGATCGTGTTCTTAAATGGACATATATTTCGTTTCTGGATGCTCCGGCACTGGCAGAACTCTGCAATTGGTCTGTTTTTGTGGCCTTACATGGCAATTCTGTTCCTTCTGTTCCCAGAGTGAAGCATCATGCAGCCCATAACCACAAAACGAATAGAAAAACCACCGGTTAAATGGTGGTCCTGATTTCACATTATTATAAACTGTTACAACACCAACCCACCATCCTAGTGGCATTTTACTTGTTTAACAACTACAACTATAATCTTTTTCGCCTCTGTACAGGTTGTCAGACAGTTGGAGCTCCAGGTTTTCTGGCTTTTTACATCTGTGGTTGTGGAAGACTTTCAGAAGTTTTACTCCTGATTAGTGGGAACCCTGAGTCTATTTTTCAGACGTCATCCAGAGAGTAATCAGTGGGTCCAGCAAGCTAATCAGGAGCTAGCAGGCTCCGGCTGATCTTTAAGTGTTATTACGGGGAATTTGCCCACTTATTAGCATACACCAGATTTTCTGCCTCACATGTATCTCTGGCGTGGGCAGTGAGTTCCAGCAGATTGAAGAGAGAACCTGATTAGTTAAGTTCTGCCTTCCTTGTCATAATCGTTGACACCTGTTCCACTGGGCGGAACCACGTCCTGCCTCGCCCAGTCCTCCTGCCTACGTCTTTTGGGTTCTGATGGCTGACATCGTAACATTTCTGTCGTCACAGTGTTTCAACACTGCGGATTAAATCAGCTTGCTCCACTTGCTCCACATCCCTGGGGCTGGGGTTCATTCAACTGTTGGGAAAACACGTACTGCCCTGAATCACTGAAGTGGGTGGTCTGCTGTTGACCTCACTGCAAGATCTTGCCTGCATTTTTGAGTATCAAACCTCCTTATACTGTTTCGCATGTGGATTTTTCTCATTTCTCTAGTTTTGTGGTTCTTGATTCCAACTTCTTTTTTTGTGGTTTAGTTATTTTACGATTCTGTGTCATTATGTAAAATGTGTTTTTTTAATGGCTATGCCCTTGTATATCACAGCTCACAGTTTTGAAAATGGTGTATCATATTTATATTTAGTTTAGACTGTGGAGCAAATTTCTAATGAAAAGTATTAGTTCAGCATTATGGCTGTCCTTGGTCCTTAGTGTGTCCTTGAATTCCACCTCAACTTTTACATTTTAAGTTCAGCATTCAATTAAATACCTTCCAGTTTAGCTAAACTCTTCATTGTTGAGTTGCCTGATATTTACATCCTTCCTCTCATTCAACGTGCATCAATGGACCCTTGAGCTAGAATCAATTGGTCTTGAATGATCGTGCTAGGCTGTAGGAGGAGTATTGGTCAGCATTTTGTGTCCCACGCTTCTGATGCCATTGTTCTTAGTAGAATGGTGTAATATGCAACAGCTTTGGTGGTCCTTTTACGTACCACTGAGAGAAACACACAGTTGAGGGAAAGTGAAAGAGCATGCCATGTACTGTATATAGTCACATAAAGACAAACACTTTTTTTGCCTCTTGGTTAATGATACAACTTTATTGTGTTCACTTTTTAGTACACCCCTCAGGAAAGGGGCTGTTATAAGGAGAGCTAGAGGCTACAGGACAGGGAGAGAGAAAAAAAGTGGGACATAAGATATAAGGCGAGAAGTGAGCGGACACAGGTGAGGAAGACTAACCAAGTGGCTGGGTGGTCCCCGTTTTGGAGCCTCTTCCAGATCAAAACCCATCTCGAGGTGAACGAAACTTGCAACCTTAACCAACCCCTCTTTTATAATCCTCTCCACTGCCTTTAAATCCTAAATGTTAAATGTAACATTCTTTGGAGTAGGCATTTGTTATCCAGAAGGTGAGTGGTTTGGATTAAAGAACCCTTTCAACCTGTTGTTACAAAAACGTTTAGACCCCGACCATTCCTCTTGATTCGTTCCTCACATTAGTATAATAATCCAAACAATCTTGACAATCATAGGGTTTTTTTTTTTTAAGCTAAGCTCTAGAAGAGGGTATTAGGCTAGATATACAGGGATACCTTTTAGGGGCAAAGTGGGGAAAGGGCTAAGTTTAGTAACTGCAAGGGGGTCTGATCATACATAGCCTAACCGCCAAACCTACTCGGGAGGTGCCCCCCTCGCTTGAAGCCAAGGCCCCCAGCTGAGCCCCCACCTGCCGCCTCTTTGCCGCCAACCGCTTGAGACGGTCTAAGAGGAGGGGGCAGCGTTGGTCTTGTCATCGCGGGTGACAGGAATGCTGCGGTCGCCGCGGCTGCTCTCCGAGCCGCCCGTCTTGGGCCCGCAGATGACGAGGAGGCCGTCATTGGACAGGGTGCAGGTGATGGCCGACTGGTCCACGTTGGAGGGCAGGCGGTAGCGGCGGTGGAACTCGCGGGAGATGTATCCATGGTCATCCTGCGAGCAAGGAGGAGAGAGGTTCACACGTAAAAATGGTCAACTGAAGGAGAGTCTCAGCTAAATGTATTCAATAAAGGTGCCATGCCATAGAGGAAGCAACGTTGGTTTCTTATGGAATCTTTCAAATGATCGTTCTTATATAAACATGTTTATAAATAAGATATGCGAGGGTGAAGAATCACTCTAAAGCTAAATGAAACTCCATGTACTGTAAAAGCTTCAAGAAAGGACCCTTAATTTTTTGCACATGTTCTTTACACACACGTGTCTGTTTCAAACAAGTGTCTGTAGGGAACCAGAATTTCTCACTCAAACAATCCCTTGTAACACATTTTTTTTATCATGAAGGGAGAAAGATGATGGAAAACATGATTGAAATATTTGTGGTGCCACAGAGAGACTTATCCAGGAACTACTCTCATTCTAATGGGTTCATTTACAGTGGGGTCAAAAAACACCTTGAAAATCTGGGATTTTCTGGTCAATAACTTTTCAAGTGTAAGCAAATTTGTGACATCGTCTATGTTAAACTCTGCATTATAAGGTCGTTTTTTTTTCCATTATCAGATATTTTTGCTAAACTTCTGTAGTTCTGTAATTCGTGTAAATATTTCAAAAATTCCACTTTTCACTAATGATATAATGAATAATATATATGATTTCCAATGACATCAGTCTGTCTTTCATCAGAAAAGAATCAGTGGTCCTCACTTTTGGTCCTCAACATGTAAGAGGAACTCTAGACCCACATACAGGCTGTAGCGTGGGGCCCGCCAGAGACCTGTTAACTTGTGATTTAAGATTAAAAGAAAGGTAATCCTACTTCAACAATATGTCATAACACACACACTGTCGACTCATGATGTGTGATCTATTGGACTAAAAGCCTATTAGCAATTGCACAGTAGATATTTGACACCACACTTACAAAGTTACTGTTTGATAAACATTGAATGTTTGTATATGTGTATCTGTGCAAAATCTGGGGATCAATTCATAGCAACGACAAACCTATTATAGCAAAAGACGTCTGTGGGACTAAAAAAGTCTGTGGGACTGCAGGATTATGTGCCCCGCTTATTTTTCATTAGCTTGATTTGTGCAGCAAAATCTGGCTATTCATTATATTACATATTACCAGAAAGAGCGTATATATTGATATACACACACTAAAGTGCTGGACAATTGGCTTCCAGCTTGCAAGACTTCCCTCCGCACTAGAGTGGGTCACACTCAAACAGAATTAGGGTAAAGGCAGTTTATCCTGTAAAGATTATTCACAAGGCTGCAGAGAGTCCCACTGGGATGCCTGCCCGTGACGCAAGGACGACGTCAATCCGGCAAGAAACATTCCAAGAGATTTCCCCTCATTTGCACTCTCCCTCAAGGCTAAAACATGTGCATAAAACAGTCTTGGGGTAAGTTACAGGGGAGGATGGGATGAGAAAACAAACTTAAGACAGGATGCGGAGGGATGAATCTAGCAATACTGAAAGTCCTGGATTTATAAGAAGTCGAACTGGTATCAGTCAGTGCCCTGCAGTCTTACTCAAGCACTCTGGAAACATTTACAGCCATAATAGGTTCAGACCGATAAACGTCTGAAACACGAATGTCAACATTTGTTTCTTATTTCCCTACAAACTATTTAATTAGTACATTTTATTATACAGTGATGAATAGTGAGGAATGGTGTTTAAAATTGACGTTTACTTCAACGCTGTTATCCTGGATTCGACAGGTAAAGAAGAAATTTACTATACAAGGATAAATATCCATAAATCATGACAGTTTTAATTGCTCTTTATCTCTTAAATAGATTTTGTACTGTGTCTTTAACTCTTAGGTAAATGCAAGTGGCCTCTGCTCTGATTGGTCGTTTTTCCTCCTTTAAAAAAGCAGTTCGGCTTGAGAGAATTCGCTGACAGTTCAGATGCTGTTTTTGCAGATGAATGTTCATATGTATAGAACTGAGAAGTTGCAAATTAATTGAAACTTAATTGTTCGGCCTATACATTTTTTCATATATGGGCCCTTTATTACTTTAGTCCAGGGATTCTCCTTAATGGGGGTGGGGCACCGAGGTCCGGAAACGGGACCAAACAAAATTTTTAAAAACATTTGTCAGTATCAAATGAAACCTGATTATAGAAGTTAAACATGATTATAACTGAATGTGCACAAATTATATTAACAATTTATGGCCGTCCTGCACCCAATTCATGAGTTTTCTCTGGTGTCACAGTATAGGACCCTGCCTTTTATAAGGTCAATTATAGGTGAGGAGCAAACTGGACCAAAAGAACGCACCAAAATATATGGGGGTCTGGTGGGTGTCCTGTGGTGCACAATAGCATTTAATATCCACATTTCACATCTAACCCTAACCCTAACCCTTAAACTAAATAAGGATTTTATAAGAGCTATAAAAAGGGCTGGAGGGAAACTATTTAATATTAAAAATGAATTGAAATGTTTAAAAAGGGCAAAACCCTATGCATGCATAAGTGTCTACTCATTCATTACACGTCGCTTATTTAAATCTGTTTATAACTAGTAGCTTGGTTCTCATACCAGGTCTCTCACAGGAGAGAAATCTCTCTCCGTGTTCACATTCGGTTTATGTTCTGCATGCTTAGAAGAAGCGCAGTGAGAGATATGATGACAAAAGCAGCATTTAAAGTACCACAGCAAACATTCCTTTTTTGTGTGTGTGAGGTCAATCGGCCGGTTAAAGATTCATGCATGACACTTGCATAACATTTGATGCGGTCCCACAGGCTGGAGCATTTATAGCCTTTTTTAACAGAATCCACCACGAGCAAGACAGCATCTTGAGTATCTGACCTGGTGAATGACCATCATTCAGGCTGCACCATGCCCAGGCCGCTTGCATAGTGATGAATTAGAGCAGAGAAGCACCTTGAGGCTGATTGTGGCCAAAGCACACTGTCAGGACACGCTGTCACCGCAGAGCCATCTCTTACTCTGTCTAGTTAAATTAGTTCTGACGGAGGAAACCTCCCGAAGGACGATAAGCTACATATTAAATAAAAATGCGATTTCTGGAGACCCGACTGCCCTTGGGATGTCTTGGGGAAGCTGCTCTGCTGAGAGTAAACCACGGTCCAGGTTGTTGCAATTGTTATGTCACTCAAGCCTACAGGCCTGTCAGTCAAGAGGACAGCTTTCATTCGCTCTCTTTCACAACAGCCGCATGGTAAACCTGCAGAACTTCCTTCAAGCTTGTACTAAACCTGCCTGAGAGGCTTCAGGCAGAAATCAAAACTAATCAGAAAAAACTGGGAAGAAATATCATTGATCAGAGAAAGTCATCTGTTCGTATGTACAAATGATCCAGTGAGACACATCACAAAAAAATGAAAATGTTGGACTTGTCTATCATTTATCTGATTTTTTTGATAATCTACTCTACAACCTCCAATTAAACTGTGAGTTTTAGGCCTGTATCTAACTATTTCTTCAAACAATGTTAATAAAAGATTAGCTCCAACTACATTTGGCCCAATCACACAGTGTTATTTATCATCTTATTCTTGTAGCATCTAAACAGAATATCCGACTCTGTCTTTTGCATTTGTAGGAATGAAACACAAACGCTGTGTTTTCTGAGATCTTACTGGTAATGCAGCTCTGAGGACCAATCTGTTCTCAAAAACAACTGTTCTGAACCAAAGATCTTGTCTTCTTCTTCAATACTTGTTCAAACCTATTCTTATTTGGAATAATTTGATTGAAGGATGTATTGTTATTCTGCTCACTGATGGATTTATACAAGATTTTGTCCATAGTGCATATAGTGTATAATGATTTCTTTATGAAATAACAAAAAGAGAGATTTTAAATAATATGTCTGGCAAAATACAGTTTCTGAAGTGTGTCACAGTGAATAAATATCATTCTAACAACAACGAGTTTGTGTAAATATATATTATTGCAAAACCTCCAGTGCAAAATCATTTGTATTAGAATATCAGTAATCACTTGACAAATGTTTACTATGCTATATACTGATTTACAAATGACCTATTCCTCTGTAGGTCTGCAGGAAAATGGGGAAACACCTGCTGGTGTGCTGAAAAGAGTAGGTCAGCTCCTCTTGAAAGCATTTTGCAGCACTTGTGGTGTGCACAGTGGTTTTGCAAGAAGATTCTTCATAGGATATAGTTCAAGACTTACGTGTGTATATTTTATGAAGTTTTGAACAATCTATGGAACATTTTGTCCCCGTGTACAAACGTAATACTTAGGAATTTCACTGAAGACCTGATTATAAAGATCAAACCGCCCACCTGTCTCTCCCCATGCTTGCCCTGGATCTCCACGTAGTCGTCTGCCACCTTTACGTTGAGGTCCTCAGGGGAGAAGTGCTTCACATCCAGGTAGACTGTGAACTTGTCCCTGTCAGACCTCACCTAGAGAAGAACCAAAGGAAGTTTAAGATCAAAAGAATCAACCGTAGGTATTTTGGAGGTTACTGCAACAAAGCCAAAGTTCGAAATATACAGTTGGAATTCTTGGAGACAGTGTAGTGAGTAACTGTGACCACACTTTTTGAGTCAGGAGGGTACAAAATGTTAAACTGCTCCAGTGAACCACCCTTCTTTTTAGGCCATATTTTCAGTACCTATGTAACAGAGCCTTGCCCTCAATTAAAGACACTATATAATAAAAGATCAAATTAGTTTTGTAAAATCTTATGCTATCAATTTAGATCCCACCAACTTTTGCCCATGTACAGCACTGTTGTCATGCTATGATTGGATGAAGTTATGATACTGTTGTATGCTATCACCCTATTTTTAAATTGTAATACTCTGTTTCATAACACACATCATTTTCTTTCTCTGACAAGCTTGTCGACGCGTCACTTAACTTCTCAAAAGCAAAGTTTCAGTACAACATTCAGAACTAGCCTTCCACTAAAAACTTGGGAACAGACCACTGCATCCCACATGGTCAGACAGGGATGAAAGACAACCAGCTGCTTACCTCAGAGATGCCCGAGTTGGAGGAGTCCAGGAAGTTGCGAAAGAGTGAGTGGCGGTAGTAAGGGCTGATGGTGGAGGCGGCGTATGGGAAGAGGTCGTAGTCGAACAAGCCTTCCCCAAATAACTGGTCGAAGATTCGGGAGGGGTAGCCCAGGGCACGTCGGAACCAGGGGTGTTGAATGGCAATATCCATAATGACTTGGCTTGGCTTGACGTTGACTGGCGTTGCTTGGCAGGTGTTGTCGGGTCTTTGCCTTGCCGCTTGGACGCTGGTGGCGTTTCTTTGAACAGGGTTCTGCTTGAGAACAAAAGCTCTGGAAGGAGGATTGTGGAGGCTGTGGAAGGCTAAGCGAGTGGACAAGGATCTGTGAACGGCATGTGCTACCTTCCACCGTGGCCGCCCCAGCATTTATATACATGCATGGCAAAAAGAGGGGCTTACTTGGGGATCTGGTTGGAATGGCATTAGCTCATGGTGGGAACGTCGGTGTCAGCAGAATCGCTGACCTGCAGACGACAGTCTGGACCTGGACTGCTCCAGGCACTGGCATAGCAGGAAAATGAGCGGCTGCCAAAACAAACCAGACCAGGCCTGGAGGGAAGCTATGGGATTCACGAACTGGTCATAATCTGGCGAATCAAGAGTATCTCTAGAGATGCCCTGAGTATCGGGCCTGAATGGCCTCTTACCATAGCTGTGCTCGGTGGTTCAGGTGGAGATGATCTGAAGAACTGACCTCTAGACCAAAATTTTGCTTGATCTTGGCAAAAGGGTGACCCCACCAATGCTACCATTCTGTTATACATTACACAGATTACATAATGAACAGGCCAGTTTGACTGTCTATAAATAGATACTATACACACTAAATAAACTAACAATAGCATAAATTGCCTTAATGTTTTATACTATTTACCCCTCTTTTGACAATTGACTTTTTCACAAATAGAATATAGAGACTGGGGAGGGTACAGTGCATTCATACAATTTATACTACATCAAACGTTTATTTCTGTTATACATTACACAGATTACATAATGAACAGGCCAGTTTGACTGCAGGGTGCTAATAAAGTGCAGCGATTTGGATGAGAATGTTACTCTTGATAAATTCTGATGCTCCACAGAATGGTTGCCCACCATCTGTGTATTCGAAGTCACAGCAGACAGGTGTGACTTAAATTTCCAGACATGAGGACTGTGGTACGAAGCACAAATGCATATGAAAATAGTAAAGTGGGGAAACATGGAAACATGGAAAGGCAGTAAGGTTTTGTGGATGTTGTTTCACAACATGGGCTGCACGCTTACAGGTTAGATTTAGAAGAGCATGCTTGACAGGTTTGATCTCCACATGATCAGGTCACCTCTGTATGTCAAGATGTACTAACTTTACAACTTTTGAGATGTGGAGGCCCAGATTTATAAAATGAAGCAAGGATGTTTGTTGGTTGTTTTAAGTCAGAAGGACCAAGAGGTCAGAGGTGTATAGTGAGTGATTACCCCATATCATCAAATCAGTTTAAACAAACTCTTAGAACTTGTACTTCAAAATGTGCTGGTTAGAAAATCGCCTTTGTGATCGGAAGGCCATGGGTTCGAATCCCAGGCCTGCTAATTGAGGTACCCTTGAGCGAGGTACAATCCTTCCTGCTTGACTTGGTGAATGGGTTAAAAACAGAGAAAGAATTTCACACTGTGTGTTGTGCTGTGTTCATTTATGGCTATTAGGTGCCACTTCACTTTATTTGCGTAATAATTCATTGCACTTTGTCAATTTAGGCTTGAATTCAACACTTATTTGATTTGAAGAACCTGCAAAACCTCCTTTTTTGAGGCGGCGTCTTTGTCCGGTACGAAGCATTAATTAGAGAGCCGCCAAAACATTGCATCAGAGCACAATCAGCTTACTGTACCAAGGCCTTAGCAAACACACGTTCAAAGGCCTGTGTGTGTGCGTTTGTTGAGTGACTGTCTAGCTTATGTTTTAAGCGGTCAGCCCAGGACTCTCCCATCACTCTGATCCCATATCTGATGACTTCCCCTCTGGGCCATGTGGGGCAGCATTAAGGTAATCCCCAGGGGCTTTTGCCTGGATCGCTGGAGAGGCTTAACCGAAAAGCACCAGCGAGGCCCTTTTTCCAGCCCAGAGAGCCCGGGGCCACGGTAAACAGAAGGCAGCTGAGGGAGGGGCGCATGGGCCAAGAGGATGGAGGCTTGGCTGCACGGCTAGGGTGTTTTCCACAGGGGTGGTCAGGGGCCGGATGTCACGGTTGGTTAAGCCCTGGCCTTATTTTAGCTCACTCAGCAGCTTTCTGATTGGCTGTGGCTTTTTCTCAATGGGCTGCTACAGTAAAAAGGTGAGGCACTATACAAGAGAGCGAAGAGGGCTGATTGGACCTGGTTTGTACAATTGGATAGAAAACGAACAGTACATCCATCTCTTTCGAAGTCATGACTGTTGGTTGTCAAATCCATACTCACCACATTCTCATATCTGACTTTTTTCTACCACCTGCCAAATTCTTTAACCCAGATCATGCGAGGTTAATTATTTAGGCCCTCAAAAACCTTGAAGTTAAAAGTTGCAGGTCTTTCCCCACCCCCTTGATAGTGACAAAAGCACACTACAGGTGTGGAAGCATCACTGAGAATCCAACATGCATTGCTTTCCTTGCTCTTTATTTCTTAGTTATTGTCTTTTCACAAAGGTTTTTCTACATTTGCCTTTAAAATCCACATTAGTCCAACTGTAATTTTGACTTTGTACACTAGCGTGAGTTTGGTGAAATTTCCTGAAGATGAAAAAAAAAAAAAGAACTGAGACTATTTTATTGAGACCGTCTAATCCTTTCCAGATCAGTCCAATGCCGTTTAATAGGGCATGTTTTATTTTTGGTAGATTCACAAACACATATTTTTCAGACATTTGCTAGCATTTATGGAACATTCCCTCTAGACATTCAAGGATAAATGGAAAGGGATGAAAAAGGAATTAGGACAGAAGTATAAAAGGTGCCCGGTCCTGGTCCTGGTGATCTGCTGGTCTTCAGAGTTTAGCTTCATCGCTAATCTAAGGCCTCTTATACAAGTTCACTTTCACTCAGGAAAGAAAGAGTTTTTAAACAAATGCAGGGGAATATGAATATTGGAGCCAACTGTTTTTAGATCTGAACTCTCCAGGGTGGCAGATCTCCAAGCCTAAGAATGTTTGTCCTTTGTCTATAAATAGATACTATACACACTAACTAAACTAACAATAGCATAAATTGCCTTAATGTTTTATACTATTTACCCCTCTTTTGACATTTGACTTTTTCACAAATAGAATATAGAGACTGGGGAGAGTACAGTGCATTCATACAATTTATACTACATCAAACGTTTATTTCAAAGACAGTGGGAGAAAAAACAACAACAGTATTTCACAATATAGACCCTTCCATAACAAAGCTGGACCAAATTTAGCTTAGCATTCTTAAAATCTTTGTAGTCTCTAGCAGATTCCAACACATCATAGGTTAAAATGCCTAAATATCTTATACATCACATAATGCGTTATAGAATAATGCAAGTCAGATCTGCATGGTAGAAGTAGTCGGCTCATAAAATGACTTCCAGAACTTCTGGAGATGAGTCTTAGCCGGTGTCATGCTATATCAAACATCCAGCCCACACACAGTATCAGAATAACCGTCATCAGGCAATGTCAAACAACAACTGACTATTAAGGCAGAAAATTATGCGAACTAGTGTTTGTACACAAACGTTAAATTATATTGCTTAGCTAACTTTAATACTTAGCATATTAGCTAACAAGGCTACCCATCAATGCCCAATCTGCAAACGATCCTGCAGATCTGGAAATAAGGGTGTGTGTTCCTAACTTATGTGCCTTATAAACCCATTTCAAACACTGGTAATGTAAGACAACCTGGTTTTATGATTTTCCTTTAGTGATTAGTGTCAATATACATTAAAACGTTGTGCAAAACTATTTGCAGACCCTTACTGCATTTTGAAAATTAAAACCAGGAGGGATGCACAGAAGCGTTCTTCATGTATAAAAATCACAGTTCATCTGTGCATTCAGACATCGTTCTCTCCCGTTTTTCACGGGCGGTGACGAAGTTGAGCAGGTCTATGGCTGTCACCACTCCAAACACCATCTGCTTCAGACTGGTGGAACCGTCTGTCAAGTCTGAGAAGGACAGAGACAGAACACATACACAGTCACCGATGAAGGGCCATGAGCTCTAAATGCTGGGGAAATGTACTGACAATGTGCATCAAAATAACGAACAATGAATGGAAGCTACTTGAGGATCAGTACAACCTAATTTGCTGAAACTTCACTGGCCACTTCGGATTCTTCTGTTTTTTTTAACATTATCACTTTTCCTGATTGAAAACTAATGGAGGATCACTTAACAGGACACTGCTTAAACTTAATTAACCACCTCTGATCAAGCAGTGATTGCAATTGGTTTCCAAAATATTCCTTCAAAAGCAGCATATGGGCCCGTCAATGAAGGCTAAATAGAAACAGAAGAAGAAAACTGGACTGTGACAGGATTATTTTGGCAATGTCAGCAGAATTGTGCTGTATCAGACGCCAAACTGAGTTAAAATTATAAATACAATCTCATAATAAACTCGGTCTGAATTACCATGCTCACGTTGTGAGCTGTATTTCTGTATTTCAGTGGCAGAATGGTCTCATATTTAGACGCCAGTGAAGTGCTTCAAAAATTTTTAAGCTTAAAAGTTCTTAAAGAAAAGAGATTTCTTTTGTCCAGTTCTATATGAGTATCAAAATGTGTCATTTAAAACCCTACCACCAAACAGAGGAAAACAACTTTCCAGATCACACACACACTGGTTGTATGTAGGGATGCAGGGAGCGAGGCTGACCCAGTTTTCTCTATGAGAATATTGACTTATTTGCTTGGGTAAGGAATGTTTTGTTATAATGGTAAGACTACACTCCCACTTATGCAACACTGACGTAAAAACACAGGGTCTCGCGCAACCTGGCAGTCCAATAGAAACAAAAGCAGGACTGGAGGAATGTCAAATCCAAATCAGACATTTCTGCCAGTGCGACACTTGGAGAACAGATTTTTCCTAGCCTGAGCAAACAGGCCGCTCTGGGAATTCTCATGATTGTAATGTGGTGGAAATGAGTGGAGAGGCGTCGGCTGGAGCTGCACAGAATGGAAAAAGTCCTAGTTTTGCAAATCATACCTCACCTGTGTGATGAACCTTCAAATGTATTACAAGAGCACCAATATCACATTTTTAACGATGCATCATTTTCACTGAAATAATATACTTGCTGGATTAGATGGAGCAGCTGGAGGCCTAGTGGTTAGGGCGATCGCCCTGAGATCAGGATGTCACGGGTTCGAATCCCAAGACTGTTAGTGTCAAGTCTGAGGTCACTTTCACTTTTTCACAAATATTTTGGTCAATCAAAACACCCACAGCAACTCAAATGTAGTTGTGATTGGTCAAGACACACAAAGCACTGCCTAAAAAAAAGGGGTCTTTGTTTGCATACTGAGGGTTTCTGTGAGTTCAGTACTATGAAGGGCAATAAGCTACATATGCAACATTTGTAGGGAGTTTTACAAGAATAAGGAATCCTCCAACTGCAAAAACACACATTTTAGTGAGTGGAATTCTCATTATAAGGCAGTAAACCATATGAAAAAAAGCAATGAATATGTTCACAATTTACTTTAACATCAGTTGCCTTAATCAGTCACACTTTCATATTGTACCTTATTTAAAGTTATTTATGGCACAAAATAAGTCACTGATCAGTTTATGAATATTGTGTCCATGTTGAATCAGTGTTTTTAATTTTTTAAGAATAATACTGCTGTGATAGACTGCAAAAACAAAATACGTTTGGTTTTTTATTTGAATAAAAAATAAAGTGATGTCAATACCTTATGGATGTGAATTTCTTATAATTTCTTATAAATGGCACACACTCTTGTGTGACTTAGTGGGCAAAGTTTTGTAGTTTTTTAAAGAAACATCAGCTGGATTTCAACCAATACTCAGGATTTTAATATTCACATTTGAAAAGAAAAAAAAAAACAAAACAAAAGGTGTACGAGGCCATCTACTCACATTGAATCTGTTCGTGCACCACCAGGGCGAAGTGATCCGTCTCCAGGATCCGAGAGAGCTTTCCCAGGTTATCAGTCAGACGGATCTGAGAGAAGGAGCTCGTTAGCAATCATTTCTGACACCTACATTTTCTGCAGCACCACCATAAACAAATGTATACAAAATGCCAATAATGGCTAGTTTTACATTTACGTCAACATCCAAAACGACTTCCATTCCCAAACTGCAGGTGGCAGTATCACTGGAGCAACTTGGGGTTAAGGGTCTTGCCCAGAGACCCAGTGGTGGTCTGCTGAAGGTGGTATGCTGAAATGTTAGGAGCTCAAGATTCTAGATCTCCAGATTGTTTTTGCTTATTTTGCTGATTTCAAGCAAACTTGTAACTTGCAAAAGTAAATACAAGTAAATCAGTTGCATTTATTTATAATAGTAAATCATTAAATAATAGTAAATTGATCATTCATTATCAATATAACCTTTCTAGTTTTTCTTGCTTTTTGAGTTAAAGACCACCTCCGGAGGCACATCTGTGTGTTACCCACCTGTCTGAACTGCTTGTACAGCACTTTGCTGACGGGGTCAGAGGGCTTGACTTTTCCAGCTAGCACTGAAGCTAACATGTTCCCCAGGGTCACCATACCCAGAATCACCCTGAACACACACAAACACACAACATTCAGCCAAACAATGGCTGCCACTGTTGCCTGTTCTCAAGCATTCTGTTTAAAAGGCCAGTAAAAGAAACTCTATATTATAATATTAATTATAAATCAAATTAAATGTGAAAACAAGAATCAGAGGGTGTTTTAGTGATGGACACGATGAAGGTGGACATGTGATGAATGTGATGAAATTCAGCATGGACTACAAGTGAAAGGGTCTAGTTAAATCATAAAAGTGCAGTAACTACTATAAAGCTTATGTGAGCTGGTTGGTGACTGGGCGGACAGTTGGTGATGAGGAATTGAAATATTAGCCATGTGTGACTTTATAGAGTTATAAAGCCCAAAATGGTTGTGTTTGTAAATATGAATCCATAATGTATTATAACAAGAGATATTTGAATAGAGGGACTGCTTTGTGTGCATGAGTGACCCACCCAGATTCGTTTACGACCGGCGCTTGATCAAAGGCCTTTTCTTTCAGAATCTTGATTGTTTTCTGACAGGTGACTGTGGGCAACACGGTGAGAGGAGCAGAGAGGTTCAAACTCTGCAACCTGAGATTCCACCACCTGAGAGAGAGAGAGAGAGAGAGAGAGAGAGAGAGAGAGAGAGAGAGAGAGAGAGAGAGAGAGAGAGAGAG
>JBBMFX010000080.1:21203964-21224909 GCA_037832545.1 Rhabdalestes septentrionalis | reverse complement strand
TCAGACCCTCCATGATTTCTAAGTGGGAGAACTTGCAAAATCGCAAGGTGTTCAAATACTTATGTTCCTCACTGTATGTAAGTGAGGGGGCGGCACGGTGGCGCAGGGGTTAGCGCTGTTGCCTCACAGAAAGAAGGTCCTGGGTTCTGTGTGGAGTTTGCATGTTCTCCCCGTGACCGCGTGGGTTTCCTCCGGGATTTCCTCCCACCACCAAAAACATGCGTGATTGGGGGATAGGTTAATTGAGCACACTAAATTGCCCCTAGGTGTGACTGTGAGTGAGAATGTGTGTGAGTGTGTGGCCCTGCAACATGCTGGCGACTGTCCTAGGTGTACCCCGCCTTCGCCCGTAGCAGCTGGGATAGGCTCCAGCCCCCCGACCCCGAGTGCGGAATAAAGGGGTAGAAAATGGATGGATGGATGTAAGTGAGGACTATAGATGGAGTCAGATGTTACCTGAAAAGGACTAACTGTCCATTATGTCTGGCCTTCAGTTTGATTTCCTTCACATTCCTAACACTTTTCCATTTCAATAACATTAAAACACCTGCTTGCTATTGTGTAGTTGCCCCTGATGTTATCAGCTGATCCATCAAGTACTCCACAAGATCGCGACCAGTTCATCCATTACATCCCACAGATGCTTGATTTGCTTAAGATATCTGAAGTTTAGAGGCTAAACCAACACCTAGAACTCTTAGTCATGTTCCTCAGACCATTTTTAAATGCTTTGTAGCAGTGAGGATCATACTACTAAGAGAAGCCACTTCAAATTGTTCTGCAAAATATTTGTATGTAGATCATATAGGTCAAAGGAACATCCATGTTAATGCAGGAACCAAGGTTTCCCTGCAAATCAATGCTCCATCTGCCGGCTTGCCGTCTCCCCATAGTCCCTCCAGTTGCCATCACTTCCCATGTATAGACCCCTTTATGTGCCCATTGGTCCTGCCCATTGGAACTTCAAGAACTGACTGTTCACTTGCTGCCTAAATATCCCAGGTGCCACTGTATAAAAATAATCAATTCACTTCACCTGTCAGTGTTTTCAGTGTTGTGACAGATCCATGAATGACATTTTTCCTCCACAGGACAGTGGGCGCGACATGGATGCGTGGTACGCCCACCCTGTCTATGCCCGCTTCTGGCAACATTACCAGCAGTCTATGGGCTGGTACCAGAGGCACCGGCGGGCTTACAGCAGGGCCTTGCAGGCTGCTTATGGACCCGCAATGTACCCTATGTTCCCTGCGGCCATGCCCCGATATGCAGACTGGCACAGTGAGGAGATGGAGCACAGAGCCCATGGGCCAGCGAGGAGGCGCGGCAGAGAAGTGACGAGGGAGGAGGAAGGTAGGAGAGTAACGAAAGACTATTCCTATAATGGACTGTTAGGACTATTATAGTCCTGTTCTGTGGTTGGCTTCAATCTGCGAATTTCATCCTGTTCCGTCCGTGAAAGTAACAAGCCGTTCAAGTTGTGGGTTGCAGTCTTCTGACAGTACAAGGGGTTCTCGAGTTACAACAGTCTCCATATATGATGTTTCGAGTTTACAACGCTCACTTCCACTCTCATTCAATTTACACCGTTAGCCTCGTACTTGCAGGTTACGTGGGGGAACTAGTTTGGTTGCGGAGGCGGAAGAATACAGTAACACAGCGTATGAGTGGCTTTTTCTGTGGCTTAGTTGTGTTTTAATGACTTTACAGCTGTGTTAGGATCAGTAAGCGACTGAGGCTACGATATGTTTCTACTAACGCAAAAATTCAGGTAACATTGCTGTCGAAATAAAGGATCTATGTCGTTCCTGGAGGGCCCACTGTACTGTGTAAATTATAGGGAGGGGGATTTAGAAGAAACAAGTCAACTTTCTGCAGTAATTGTACAGACTAATCCACATGGTGGCGTCTGCCCTAGGGGAGGAGAGTGAGGACGAGGAAGAGACCGAGAGTTCGGAGGAAAGTGAGCTGGAATGCAACGTCAGCAACACGGACATCTCGGCCGAACTCCGGCAGTTCTTTGCTCAGACGGAGCGGCACAAGGAGGAGCTGAGTGAGTGTCTGAGCACGCGTGCATGTAATAGGAGCAGTTTACTCGAAAATACCTGCAGCGTTTGCTCATTCTTTAGCTGCCTGTTTGTTTGATTTTAGTGTTCATTCATCCCAATGTCCGACGTACTCCTTTTTTTTGTGGTTCCAAGTACAATGAATTCAAAAAGCACCGCAGCCATTAGACATTCAGCTCAAATTAAACACAGTGACTTTCTCATTTTTCATTTTTCTTCCCCAGCGAGATAACGCCGGCTCATGTGGACCAGCTTAAAGTCATTGTTCCATTGCCGCATCAAATCTAGCCCAGAAAGTTCACCTCAATTTGTTTTGCACAGATGAGTCTTTCATGCTGAAGCCCATTAAATAAGGGGCAGAACGGCAGAAGCTCATTATCCTCATGACTGTCCTCCCCGTCACACAGAGCTGCTTACTGGCCTGCTGTTGGCTCAGTTCAGCCTGTCCTGGTTGTCAGAGGGACACACACTGACCGGCAGCTTGCTTGACTTGGTTCTAAGTCCGTCACTTTTTCCTTTGTGAGCTTTTTGCTCATTCCAAAAGGAATTGGTGGTTGGATGATAACTCGCTGACTACGCAAAGTTAGGTTAATAAAAGGAGCGAATCACAATTTTTTCTAGATGCTGTCAGTCAGCCAAGACATTTATGCATATTTTGTTTAGACATTTGTCTAAAAGTTACTAGCATGACAATCTTTACTGTAACTTCTCTCAACCTACTTAGAGCACATCTAGATCTTCATTAGGTTCATACAGACTATTCCATGCATTGTATGACTTATTGTGCACTGTAAAGAATGAACAACTTCACAGCAACCAGCAGCCAATTTAGGCAAATCCAAGTCTGGTATTCACACAGCAGTCAATTTAGTTAATTAGTGGACTGTGTCTTAAACCACCACTGACAAGTCTGGATGACCTTAATGAAGATCTGGATGCGATTTGAACAGGTTGAGAGAAGCACTGGAAAATGTTTGGGTGACTTTTTTTCTTGGACACTCTAGTGTAACGACCTGCCCAAACAGAACAGCCTGTTTCTGATTAAGCAACGAAGCAACACCAACCAGGAACTGCTGAACCCAATTCACTGTTTCATATTCTGCTCACATAAGTATAACCTTGTCTCCAGAGTTGTTGCACTGGTAGTTCTGCCAGAACTTGAATCTGAATACATACTGATGTATTTGGTATTGTCTTAGTTGGCAAATGTACAACTAGGACAGAAATACTCTTTTAGAGATTTCTATTTAATGCCTCTATAAAGGCATTTTCCTCCTAATCACAGTCCACAATGGCATGCTGCCAGACTCCATGGACAATAATATCTCTAAGCTCTCAAACGAACACAATTAATTCAAACCTGGCTCATAACAAATCTGAATGGGTGGCTTTTTTTGTTCATTGCTTTTTTTTAAATAGAACCACAGGACCTCACACTATTGTTTTAACATCATATATGGTTCCTTAAAGAACTTAATACAAGTTAATACAGCACCCAAAAGGGTTTTACAATTGTAATGAGTCTTTTTGGTACTGTATCAATGTTTGTGTTGATTTTAATGCTTTTGTTTTATAGAAGAAGTTGAATTGTTCTTTGTTAAGGTCAGATACGTTCAGCTACAGATGCCACAGTTGCAGCAAATTGGCTCTAGACTGAAAAACATTGGAGAATTCTCTTTAAAGAAGACAGCTCAGAGTGTAACTGATGATAATGGTTTCTATGAATCTAGGTCAGAGAGAAGCCCAGAACTGTTCATCATGCTAATCTCTTTTAGTTATATCAGTATTGTCCTCTATAAGTATACTTTTTTCCCCCCTATTGTGGCAGAGCCTGTCATTTACGCTGCATATAAAAGTTTTAAAGAATTAAATGTCCTGCAGAGGGGTTTTATTATTTTTTTTGCAGTTGTAATAAACCTTTCCCATTCAGATGCTAGTAAAAGCTTGGTGACCTGAAAAACTGCTTAACATAAGGGTTTATCAGCAAAAGGGTTTGAACACTTGTCCCATTGCATTTTAGCGTAATAGTACAGTGTTGGAAACTCTTGAAATTCGAATGGAAAATAAACTTCTTCACTGTGCATCTACAAAGGCTTTTTCCCCCCAGCAAATCAGCTCCTCCCTTGTCTCTGCAGAGAAGCAACAGCAGATGGAGGCAGAGCAACAGGAAGCGTACGTCCCGGCCGACGGGGACCTGCACCGCTCGTCCTGGCGTAGCGCCCAGGCCCCTGTGGAGCGGCCGGGCGAGAGGAGGACTGCCGAGATGAAGAAACTGTACGGCAAAGATTCCGCCAAGATCCAAGGCATGGAGGCAGCCATGCAGCTCACCTTTGACCGCAACTGTGACCGCAAGCAGCCCAATTACTGGCCTGTTATACCATTAAACCTGTAGCAGCAACAGACCGAAACTAAATGCTGCTTAAACGTTCTCCTCAGTCGATTAACACAGACAAGAAATATAATTTCCCTGAGCTCATGAATAAACCAAACTACTTTTTTTACAGAATACAAGGGTCAGTTGCTTCAGGCTTATACCGTATGTACACTTTGAGTCAGTGGGTTTGGTTTCTTTGGAATGGACAAATGCGTCATAGCTCTTGTAAATGTTAGTTGTTTAATACAGCCCATAGAGGTTCAGTCAAATGGCATCGGGAGGATTCTTTAACCAATCTTCAGAGCCTACAGAAACTTTACGGCCATCAGAACATTAAAGCCAGGTGTGTTGTGTATACAAACTCGAAGAAACTGAAGGAGTGCTGAGACTGTAGGTTAATCCAGTGATTTGTTGAGCCATATTTTCTCAGATAGTAAGATCTTGTTCAGATAGTTGTCAATTTGTTAAGTTATGGCTCATTAAAGGAATCCTTCATTTTCTCCCCTGTGTAATCTCTATGTTTCATCCTTAGCAGATCATCCCTTTTTTTGCAGATGATGTGAGAGAGCCGTGTTTAACAGATTGAGACTTTCATGAAAAACAGACCATCTTAATTGTATCTTAATACAGTCCCTATGTATTCATAAAGGAAAATGAAAAACCATATTTGTGTAAGGACTCCTTCCATCCACTCACTTCTATTATTAATCAGTTTTGAGGGAATGTGAGAGTTTCTAAATATGGTATAAAATGTCCAGTTTATTGTCTGTGATGTGGCAGACAAAGGTTAGGAAGGAAAGCTGCTGTATTTCTTTAATTGCTCTCTTGGCTGTTGCTGTTGAGCTGCGTGTTTAGGTTCTGAAACAGTGAGACTCTCAGTCAATGCATTTCTATGGAAGACGTCACTCCCGCGCTGTGTCATGACATTAGTCGGCTCATCCTCCTCCTCATAACTGATGGACTGCATCTGACCTGCCACCTTTTCTCATTTTACATGTTGCTGTTCATCACTCTCTGGGTTTTTTTTTTTCCTCCTCCATGTCCATGAATGATGCAGATGCCGCATGCTTTTTTTTTTTTTTCTCAGGGCACCCATTCTCACTAACTAGGTCAATGCCTCCCCCTCATTTTCAGCCCAGCGTGGTTCGTCTGCATCCTCTGTCCTCCGCGTTTCCTCTGCTGTGAAGAGAGTTTCGGATGCCCTCAACTTTCTGGTGCATTTTTTGTATGAGAGCATTTCTTTTTATATGTGTGTGTCAGGAGTTACATAAAATGGGTTCATATTAAATGACTGAAAATTGGTGTCACACTGCTACTTGTTTTGTCTTCTAAAGGTTCTTTGAAGCAAGAGCATGAAGTTTCATTCAACCTTTTAGTGAAAGTTCTTTAAGAAACCATTCTTTTCAATTAGCCATGTGATTGTGAACCTTTTTAAAGTATTTCACATGAAACCAGCCATGAATGTGTGTTTACATCTTGACAGTTCAAACCGAATATTCTTATTGGCCAATATAGGCCTGAATGCTGAATAGTTTTCGTAACAAATTTTGGGAAAAAATTATTATACACTAAACTATTTCGTGTTGTTTTAAGATTTATATTGATCAGGCATAACATTACAACCACAGGTGAATGTGAAATGGATTATTTTGTTACAATGGCACCCGACAAGGGCCGGGATGTGAAAGGCAGTCAGTTATTGAAATCAATGTGTTGGAAACAGGAAAAAAAAGCCAGGGAATAGGAGTGACTGACAAGGACCAAATAATGATGGCTAATCAGCTGGTTATGAGCATGTCCAAAACTGGTGATCTCGTGGGGTGTTACTAGTGTCTACCAAAATGAATCCCATGATGGACAACTGGTGAACCAACTACATGGTTGTTGGGGCCCAATCCTCGTTCTGAATCCTAGCGCTCTTGATTCAGTCCCACAGAGAAGACGCTCTAGCACAAATCGACCTGCAAATTATTAGGCAGATTTTAATGTTATTTCTGATCTGTATAATTTGGGCCATTTTTTTAAAATCTAGTACATCTGCTAACAGTACTTCTGAGGGTAGTCAGACATGACACAATAAAAAAAATAGAAATACTGAATTTTTAATGATTTTTTTTTTCTTCGTTTTTAGAAAATAACTAACAATAACCATTCAGCCCTAGTTATCACTGCAAAACCAAACGACTCAACTTTACCCATGAAAATGACCTTAATTTTGACCTTAATTTCTCCCAAAAGAAATGAGGGAATATTATTGGGAAAAGTGCTTGTCTTATTCAGGGTTTAATCTACTTTTTTCCAAATTTGAGCCTGAATTAATGCCTTAAATTTCAGATGAAGGGGTTTCACACTCAAAAGGAGTCGGTTTCACAAATAAACGGCCACTTAATTCAAATGAAGGGGTTTGGTGTATTTTCAGTGGTACATTAAGGTAGGGTTAAACACATTTTAAGTATGCTGTGTTGTGTATAGTAGTGTATAGTACATGAGGCTGTAAAGGTTTTCTGAAAGTGCCAACCTGTGTAACGTGAAGTGCATTTTCCACCAGAAAATGTTAATCAGTGCCTTTTATCCAGGCTCAATGGACAGTTTCCAGTTTGAAGCTTTGCAGAAACATTCTGCTTTACTGCTGCCTGCCTATATATCTACAATAAAATGTCCACTCAGATTACCTTTTGGGAGGAAGTAGGTCACTAGCATCCCATCAATGAACACCTTCAATTTTAAGCCTAACTTTAGGAAGTAAAAGCATATTTTAACCTCTCTATCATTTGTTTCCAAAAGTTCCAATGTAGGAATAGACTTAGACAGGTTGATATAAAAAAAAGCCTCAAAGGGTTCTGTGAGTGATGCTATAGAAGAACCATGTTTTCCATTTAAAAATCTGTTTGAAAAACTGATTCATGAGTGTCAAGGACCTTCCAATACATTCATACTGTACCTGTTCATCTGTTCTTCCAAGAACCGACAAAAAACCTTAAATAAAATGTCATACAGAAGCATCTCATTTACAAAGTACCTGCTGTACAAAAGTTATGGTACATTTTGTATTTTGTTTCAGAAAATGTATTTGTAGTGGTGTGTTTTATTGTCAGTTTCTGATAATTAGCTTTTTCCCCACAATCTTTACTGGTGTTTCACTTGATGTGATAATTTGACATTAGACATGTTTGATGTACAAAATGTTCTTGTTATTCCCATAGTAAGAACTTAACATTAGGGTTGCAAAATTCCAGGAATGTTTAATGTTGGAAACTTTCCATGGGAATTTATGGGAAGGCACTAAACTTATACCGAACTGTATTTTGGATGCAGTTCAGTATAATTTGCTATTCCTCAATCACAGGGACATATCACACTGCTTAATGCAAGGCTCTTCAGGCCATGCCCTCTGCATGCATTGTGCAGGTTTCCGTCACATGCACAATGATTTCTAGAGTTCTGAACAACTAAAGCAACTTTCCTAGCCAGATACACATCACAGACATTTGAATCTACACATTTGAGCCCAAGGACTACATGCAAACAAGTTTTGATGATAATATAAGTTAGATGAGATTTGATATATGATGTTAAATTGATTGTTAGCTGAAAGCATAAAGTTTTATTTACAAATAAATCTCGTCACATTTTTAAATTGTATCCTTTTGCAGAAATGTCTGCTTATGACAAAATAAAACGTTTGTTGGTATATGATCCATATAGAGTTTCTTTAAATCATCCAAAAATTCTAATTAATTCCCATTAATTCCCCAAATTCATGTGGAAAATGTCCAATTTGGAATATTTCCAAAATTCCCCAGCTAAAGTTTCCAGAAAGTTTCCGGAAATTTACCGGACATTTTCCCGCAACTTTGCAACTCTACTTACCATGCATGTGGTTCATATATTGAAGCAATAATTCAGTTTAAAAAAATTGAACTCACTAAAAGCCTCGCTTATCACAATTGCTGGTGATCAGTAAAGTTGTGTTTCCAAATTGTGCTACTTCATTTTTGATTCCTATTCTAAAATAATCTAATGCTGTGTTCTTAGAACAGGATTATTGCTTTTTTCATTTACAAAATGAAAAAAAACCTCTAGAACTTTACCTGTGACTGTATAGACCACTTATGATCATTTTCTATCATGAATAATCCAGATTATCTATAATGCTTTAATATTTATTCCCAAAAACCATTAGATTTCTGAACTCAGAGCCTACACGCAACCGTGTCTGTCCTCAGAGACTGATATAAATATGCAAATGACACTTTTAAAATTGCAAACACACATTCCAAAACTGCATTAAAACTGGCTGCTGAAATTTGTTTAAAAAAAAAAAACTCCTCTACCTCAGAATATTCACTTATTTGCACTACCTGCCTATCTTTTTCTTTTACTTAGAAAATATGCCACAATATAACGCTGCAACAGTTGTGTTGCTCTGAATGTCCTTGTTTTTTCTCTGTCTATCTTTGTCCTACACGCTTTGCTTCAGAAAACGCCATTTTAACCCTCTGTGTACTTGTGCATGTGGCTGGGCTGACAATAAACTCAATTGAATCTTGAAAATTAATTATGGTTTCCTATTGTTTTTATGCATTAACCATAGTTTTACTTATGGTACTACCCATAGTTCTACTACCGTGGTTTGTCCCTAGCACTTCATGGTATCTGTGGCACTACCATAGTTTACATAGAGCACTTCATTCTAATTATAGTACTACTATGGCTGTAAAAAGGATCCAGCAGAACCATGGTTTATGACCAAGATTATACTAGGGTTTAACTGTAGTGAAACTGTGATGAAACCATATAGTCATAAACCATCACTATGAAACACAATGTATATAAAATGTGTTTAATGCTATCTAATTGATCCCTGAAAATATGCCAAACATTAATTTGAATTGGCCATTCATTTGTAATTCTTAAAAGTGTATTTAAGGTATGGAACCCCTTAATCCTAAACATAAGGCATATTTTTCAGCAGATTCGGTTATATAAGGGGCAATTTTTAAAAAGTAAGGGACAAATTCAGTATTTACTCCCCTTAATCAGCCTTAATTTGTGCACTGTTCTCATTCATTTTTTTTATTTCCAGGAAATTAAGATAAAAACAAAGGTAATTTTAAGGGGTAAAAATTAAGGGGGTTGGTTTCGTAGTGCATGGTATCCATAGTTGCTCAAAAAACACGAAAAACGGCAAACCATTGTAAACCATGTTTATTTAAGCATAGTAAAACCATGCTTAATATTCGCAAGGGATCTTATTTACTGTCTGTCCTCTTCAAACCTCTCCCTCACTGACTGGATTGGTGGTAAGATATTTTGCGTCGTCTTGTTGAGTTATCCGATAATTTTTTGGTCCTATTTTGAGTGAGGAGAAGAGGATCGTTTCAAGTATATCGGTCAATAATTAACTTAGATCAGAAGTGTAGGCGCATAAGAGTTTGACCAAAGGCTCCACAGGCAGCAGCTCTTGGCTCCTCTCGGCTCTGTGTGTTTCCCCACTCGGGGGGAGCCTCTGGCGTCGCGCCATCCCGACCCAACTTGAATAGAGTTCCCAGCCTGCCCGGATTCTGGTTGTCATGGCTACTTTTCTGCGAGCATCCGGCAATTTATATTCCTTCGCCCTTCTCCGAGCAGTCCTTCGTACCCCCGTACAATCTCAGCACTCAAGTTTGCACGGCTCACGGCTACAAAAAGTGGTATTTAATTTATGCTGAGAGTTTCATGCCGGTAGCCTTCAAATTGTTTTGAATGCACGGTTAGAACCTTAGTCGATTCTGAACCACCAACATTGTATCTTATGAATCGGTAAAGATTAGTGTGCTAATGATGATGGCATGTGCTTCTAACTTCTTTAGCTCATGGCTGCAGAGACTAAATATTAGAAAAAGAAACTATTAATCATAGTTACTGAATGACACGTACTTGCTCTTGACTAGTAAATCTTACGATTAAAAACAAAACACTAACCTATGGAAAAGAATAACTGAGAACCAAAATCTGCTTAACTCATTGAGAACAATGTCATTCAGACAGAATGGTTTCTTTTTTGGTGTTGGGAACCAGGCATTGGACTGTAAACCATGTGTTTAATGCTTTTATATTCACTATTCAGATTAACCAATGTGTGTTCTGGCTTTTTATATGTAAAGTTGATAATGGTTTTCTGTGTTAAATCTGAAAATGCTATTTTTTCCCTTTGGGAACTTTTTTGCTCACGGCTACCTGCATGATTTACAATATATATCTACATTTCAGGCCCCTTCTGATAGTAAAATGATTGTAAAATAAGATTTCTGAATAGAGAGATTCTCTAGAATAGAGCATGTCACAGCAACCTTCCTGGATGTGCTTGCGTATGAATGATTTGAGTTATGTTGCACTCCCCCTTAAGTGTAAGGTGTTAAGGCTGGAAACCAATTCAGAAGGAGCCTTACTTCCAAAAACAGCCCCAACACCGCCTCTTTGTGCAGAACTTTGGATGAAGGGGGCCCCATTTGGGTCCCCTTGGCAGTGACGTCATTGAAGTGACCCAAAATGGGACAGTGGGTGCACACACACTTTTGTTTAGCTTTGCAGGACCGGCTTGCCCCCGATTCCATTCACTTGGCTAAAGCACTGGCTACCCAGACTCTGCAAACTCAATAAAATGGGTAAGTTCTTTCATATTTGGCTATCTGATCTAAAGCCTCATCTCTTCAAGAACGTAGCTCCTCATAACCCAGAATTTATGAAGAGGGAAGGGAAATTACAATACACCGGATATTTACCTTTGGCTGCTTGAATGCATTGCTGAGGTTTATATCAAACTGAAATTTCTTTTGATAGGTGCTTTGGCGAGGCTTAATACTTTGGCAATATCGTGGAATAGAGTCAGGGGTCACTTTTAATGGAGTTTCTAACTGTGTGTTGCATTCCTGTGTTCTATTCAACTTGTGTTGGTATATTAGCCAAGCTGTCAAACTTGTAAAAGTAATTCAGTGCAGAAGTCAAAAACTACATTCCAGGGCATGTTTCAGAAAATCTCATGTTTTGTGGTGTTGCATGTTATCGTTCTTTTCAGTTGGTTTGCGTTTTTCATAATCCTTACTGGTGTTTCTTTCTTTTACTTCAAGTGATTGTTTGGCCAAAAAAAGCAAATTTATCAACTTAGACAAGTTTGATGTCCAAATTGTGCTTGTTCTTCCCATAGTAAGAACTTAACCATAGAGGAGGTTCATATATTAAAGAGGTAATTCAGTCAAAATAATCTAATTGACCAAATTTCATGATTGTCACAAATGCAGGCAATCAACAAAGCAGTGTTTAGTTTCCAAAAGGAGCTCCTTTGTTTTTGATCTGGAGCTACACAGCAAATTAAGCAACAAGTAACAAAACGGATTGCCCCCGCCCCCACCACCCAATTAACATTGAACAAACTGCATGCTTGGATCATCATGTACTTCCCCAAATCTTTCAAAAATTTGAATGTGTACATTATACATTCTGATTTTAGCCACATAAGGCTTTCATCCTTTTCTGTTTAGTCTGTCATACAGTGCAAGGAACCACATTAGAAAGTCTAACTGAGGTTAACAAACAACTCGCTGTGGTCTGAGGCATGAGTGTGTTCATTTAAGCATGTAGTTTACATGATGCTAATTAGTGCATACTTGCTTCCATTCCTTGTTAGAGTCATTAGCCTTGTAGCTCCAGCACATTTTGGAAAGTGAAAGCAGCTTTATAAATTGACTACGCTTGTGGAGAAATCGGGCAAATTTGGAGTTTTTGAACTGAATCATTGCTTTAATACACTAACCACTTCATTAGACTATGGTAAGAACACCTGCATGTGTGGATGTTTCAGTATGTTCTGGCCTTAACCTTCTAGGTTAATTTGTCTTCTCTGCATCTCTAGAATAAGGATTTTCCACTTGTCCTCCACCACCAGCTGGAGTTTGCTTTGGCACATTAGCACTAAAGCTATGTGGGTGGTGGTGGTCTTGTTGGTAGGAGACTTGCCTCTGGACCAAGAGGTCATGGGTACGAATCCTAACTTCAGCAGACAACCACTGAGTTCCTGAGCAAGACACTCAACCCCAAGTTGCTCCAGGGGGACTGCCCCCTCCAGTTAGGGAGTGGAAGTCGCATTGGGTAAAAAGCTAAATGCCATAAATGTAACGGAAATCCATAGCAACTATTTTAGGATTTTGCTAATTTGCCTTGAATTTACCTTAGTTATTAAGTAATCGTGTAACGACATGGTCATGTGGTGTCTGACACTATATGATATATGGTTATCCATAAAAAACTACAAAACCAAATGCCTTAATTTTACCCCTAAAAATACAAGAAAATGAAGGGAAGGAGTGCACAGATTAGGGCTGATTAACAGGTAAAACAGAATTTTCACCTTTTTCAAATTAGAACTGTCTAAATAAACAGGTTAAGGGGTTTCGCACATGCCTTAAATCTAATTTTAAGGACGGTTTCACAAATGAACAGGAATCCAATTCAAATGAAAGTGGTTTGGTGTATTTTCAGGGGTAAATAAAGGTAGGGTTCAGCACATTTTATGTACATTGTTTTTCAAAGTGCACACTATAAGGTCTGATGGTAACATATTTTCCATAAGCTCTATTACTTGATCGTAACATTTACATCATAGGCTGAGTAAGCAAATTTTGTAACTTCTGTCCAGATTGATGGTAAAGCGAACATTTTATTTTGGAAATTTGTTTTGTCCATTCAGCCATTCTGAGGTATTCCCAAATGCTGTCGCACAAACACCAATGTGTAATGAGCATCCAGGTCTAGGACACACCCCAAATTGGATTATGGCTTGGAATCACCATGGAGATCTACAAATACTTCTTATTTGAGGGCTAAGACTGTCCTGATGTAGGCTTTTACCTTGGATTAGCCCTGTGGGCTTGCTTTCCTTCATCACAGTTGCTGGCTTGGTAGACGATTTGTGTTAATGCCTGTAAAGCTTCTTCTGTGGTTTGTAATGTGACAAGCTCAGAGCCTATTTGTTTACTTGCTCTACTTCTTATAGCCAAGATGCATGGTTTTATGTTTTCTCTTTTTATTGTACTTTGCATAAGATGTGTTTGAACATCAAGTGGCCCCATATGGTCACGCAGCACAGTTTGAAATTCGTTCTCTGTATTTAACCCATTCGCCAAGTGAAGCAGTGGGCTGCAACCAGTGCAGTGCCCAGGGAGCAGCGTGTGGGGATGGTACCTTACTCAAGGGAAGCTCAGTGGTGCCACTGGCATTCATGGGATTTGAACACACGACCTTTTGATTGTAGGGGCAATTACCTAACCCCCAGAACACCTGATCCAGCTTCCCCATCTCATCTTAGATTTAGAAGGACATGGTTTACACTATCAAGCATTAAAATAATTTAAGCAATTTTTCCTGGCTTTCACCAAACTTATCATTCCTCCGGGATAAATAAAGTATTCTGATTCTGATTCTGATTATCCAACATGTTTGTATTTTGCTCATTTAGTTTTGCACCTATGAGACTAAATTCACAAATGAGTGTTTCCCCGCCTGCATGGCTAAATCAAAAACACTTGAGACTTAAGCTTAAGTTGTTAAATAATTTCAAATTGTTTCTGACACTGTTATGAAGAACAAATGGAAATAAATGTCACAAAGCAGCGAAACGTGTTAGTAGCCATTTAAAATACTTTGCACAGATGATGCTAACCGGTGGCTTATAAGTGTTCACAGTTTGTAATCTTTTACAACTCCTGGGCAAAAATGAAGACTGGGGAAGTAAACTTTGGGTAAATGTTTATTGACAGTGATTGGCATAAAGAAGAATTTTATTTGGTTAGTTAAAGTATTCCTCTTTATTCTGTGTTACGCCTCTGCCTCATTTTCTAACACTGTCCTGTGGAAAACTTGGCATAAATTATTAGGGAGTTTGTGAAAGTACAGTAAAGTGTCAATTTGTGGTATGTAAACTGCATAAAACTTGTTCTCTGTATTTAACCCATCCACTAAGTGAAGCACTGGGCAGCCAGGAACATTGGAGTGCCTAGTTTTGCTTAGACTGATAATGCTTTCCATCTGGCTTTATTTTGGTAGTGTCATTACTTTTATTCCTCGATATTACGTTGTCGCGTTCAAAACATAAGGACAAATCCCTTTATCAAACGTTTGAGGAAACAGCTATTTTCTGAAACATTTGGTAAATTTTGCTTTTTTTTACACACCAGCTTCGTGCATATCAAAATATCTTTCTCGGTAATAAAGAGCGAAGAATCTGGATCGAGAATCTTTAACAGCTGTAAGTTTATTGACGATGAGTGCTGCCATTATCAAGAGGATAAAGTGAGTGGGGTTTGGCAGCTCTCCCATTATAATAGTGCTTTTGTTAGTTGTTCTTTCAGTTCTGCAGTTGTTTTTTGTGGGAAATCAAGCTCAACGTGCTGGAAAGCACAAACATTTGACGGTCATTGCCAGTTTTTAGTAGCCAAAAGGGACCAGTTGACTGTCCGTTTAGCTCATTTACCTTCTAGCAGCATCAGTTCCTTAGCAACAGCAAGCCCACCTGCCCCCACCTAGTCGTCCCTCACATATAGTCTTCACCTCACCTCGCTCCCTGGCATTAAACACAAACTGAATCACGATGACCGGCAAGAATGCAGTTTTTGAATGTTATCTTCTGTGTGCTGCCTGCCAGAATACCCGCTGTTACCACAGCAACTCTCCGAGCATTCAAATGGTCTTGCGCTATAAAGCAGAAGCTGTAGTCGGTTGTTTTTCTGCAAGGTTGCGGAGATACAGCTGACCACTAGAGGGTCCTGAGAAATGTTACTGTCAATGGTGGCACAATTTCTAATATTTTTTTTTATCCAGGGCTGCTTGTGGGCCTTTCAGTTCCAAGTGTTTTGGAAGGTACAATGGAGGTTTTACCGTTGCAGTGCTGTATAGATGAGACATGCCGTTTTATATATATATATATATATATATATATAAAATGTAAATTGTGAGTAGACAAAATTGCTAATTTGGTATAAAATACACAGTATGCTATCACAGGTATCACAGTATAGTATAGAATAAATCTTCCAATGTTATCACATGCCCATAAAAGATCATAAAATAAAAGACATATTTGATTTTTTATCCTCATCCTCACTCAAATGCTGCCAACTTGGAACCAAGTCAATAACTTATAATTGTTTCAAAAGACATTTATGTGGGGGTTTTTTTTTCAAATGAGTTGCATACCTTGACTATGTTCTTAAGAATTCCTGTTCTGATATTAGATTCACTACTTGTATGGTCAACTATTATATATTAACTGTTAGCATCATTAGCCTTGTAGCACTGGTGCAGATCCAAAGAACCGAAGAACTGTGTTGAACTTTTCAAAATGCACAAACATGTTTCTCCACAAAGTAAGGTGTTGATGGGAAGGGGTGGGATAAAAGAGCTGTCTCAGCTCTGAATGGTGTGGGCCGTTTCTCTGTGCAGAGTGAGCAAAGCCTTTTATCCAACTGAGCTGTAAACTGTGGAGTGCTGTACATGTGCACTGAAGCATTCAGGGAGCTCTTCATTTGTTTGCTAATTGTTTTCTCCAAGCCACTGTTTCAACTGATTAGTCTCTGCCCATGTACCACCTTGGTATTCTGAGAAAGCATATTGTTTGATATGCACAACATTCGCAAGGAAGGCTTTCAACTGTAATAAACACATTTTAATAATCATTTTATATTGTGGCAAAATGATGATTAAAAACTGACATTAATTTAAAACAGAATGTTCAGTGTCTATTGTGACATCACAGTCACATTAACCACTGGTCATCCACCTGATGTAGATTAGTTTGCCTTATTTTGATTGACGTTCTGATGATGTTCTCTTTCCTCTTCAGCAGCAATGAATGGATTTATGAGCCTAACTGCAAAAATGCGTTCTCTTTCTCTCCCTGCCTCATTCCTCCCCTGCCAATAAGGCAGGATAGTGCACTGCTGACGGACGTTTTAAAGCAACTTCCAGCATGCGTTGCAGTATTTAAGAATTTGGACCCGCCCACTCCCCTGATGTCATAATGAGCTCTCCACCCCAGTGAATCTGGGCCAAAAGGATTATGGGCTAGCTAGGGAGGGATTTAAACCTGACAACAAAGATAATTTAGAGAGAGGGCACAGGGGAGTCAGAGAAGAGGAAGAATCATGGCACTCACTCTCCACTTTTTTTTTACGGCCCCCGATGTTCATGTCTTTTTAAGAGCCGGCTTGATTGCGCCTTGTTGTGGGAATATAAGGTCAATCGTGTCTGTTGACCCCGTGTAAGAGTGCTTGAGTGTGTGCGCGTGTGTGTTGAAGCCTGTTAAGCTATTCCACCAGGGGCAAATCTTCATCTGCAAATCTGCTACTCTTGGGAAATCAGACATACGTTATCCTAAACCTAGATTCTTACTGAGAGCGTCAGAACACGCTATAGGAAGAATTTACTTCCTCGGTGGACTTTGGATTGCTGTGCATTTTAATGACCTCTGTTGTCACTGTAAATCATAGTGTCTTGTATTCATAATGTAAAGGTTCTATACAAGTTCACAGCATTTCCTAGTCTATCTGTATTTATAGGAAATTATAGGAATGAGAGGGTAAAGTAAAGTAAACGATAGTTCATGTGGACAAACGGTGTTCTGTTCTTAGTCGTTTTCGAGAAATGTCTGGATTTCATTTTCGAAGGGGCTCGAAAGATGAGCGGATTCATTACGGCACAAATGGCATTTGTGGGAGCCAGTGATTGGGATGTTTGGGGATGGGGGAGTCTGGCCCCCTGGAGTGATGCCCATGTTCCAGAGTTCACCCATCCTTGCTTTGTGTGTTTGTCGCTCCAGGTTTGCTGCCCCCCCCCCCCCCCAATCTCTGTACAGAGTGAGAAAAGCCCCCCCAATTCAAATGATGCGGCTTACTTAACAAAAACAAAAGCGTCTGGGGATCCCATGAGGTGTGTGTGTGTGTGTGTGTGTGTGTGTGTGTGTGTGAGTGAGAGAGTGAGACAGAGAGAGTGCAAGTGAGTGAAAAGAAAAGTGAATTGAACCAAGCAGCTTTGTGCTAGTCCACTCCAAAACGTATCTTAGTTACTAAGCCCACGATTACATCTAGCCAAGCACACAACTGTTAAGCACACTTCAAGTAAACAAAAAGATCCCCAAGCACTGAGGAATACCATTTAATGTGGTCAGTTGTATTGCAATTCTACTTATCTGTAGATATGAGTGTACTGGTACTTGTATTGAACTTGTATTGAACTTGTACTTGTCTATGTTTTTGTGATTCTATCGAGTACTTTCTATTGGCTGGACTTTCTATTGGTTGCACAGAACTAGCAATCTAAAAGTAAAATTTCTTGCTGAAATGACATTAATTACTTTTGTTATAGAGGACATCGCATGTTTGCGTGGACAACCTATCCAAGGTTGCATCAACAACCAAGAGCTTTGCTGTGTTGCTCTATTATGGGTCTGGGCTTTGTAGAAAAGAACAATGTGGAAATAATTTTGCAGTGTCTCCACTGACAAACCACTCTAGTAATAATAATAATAATAATAATAATAATAATAATAATAATAATAATAATAATACATTTTATTTATGTAGCACTTTACATTTTACAAGAAAAAAGTGCTTACAGACAGAGAAAAGAACAAACTAAAACAGCATGACATCCACAGCAAGAGCCCTGTGCTCTACAGGTGAAGTATTAGGGACCATAAGCTCAGTTAGTTTAAGAGGTTAGTAGGTCCACCTACTTTTTGTCTTCACCCACCGTAAAGTAAAGTGGATCCTTTTAGACACGCAGTGTGATCTTCTTCTCTGTATTTAAATCATTCAGCAGGGAGCTGCCACCAATAAGGGAGAGCAGCATGCAGGGACGGTACCTTACTCAAGGGTACCTAAGTGATGACACTAACTAGTGCTGGGATTCAAACCCACAACCTTCCGATTGCAGGGGCAACTCCCTAACCACAAGGCCACCAGCTGCCTCATACAGGTGTACTTTGAACTTACAGACTGTAGTTCATCTGCTTCTGTGTGTCATTTACCCTCTTTACCCTTTTCCTTTGAGGTCAGGACCCCTGTAGGAAAACCTGGGTGCAGTTGATATTCGGTTGTTGCTTTAGCACCGCAGTGACTTTGACATGGTAGTGGCATGTGAATGTGTGTGTACGGTGCAGTGGCATTTTTAAACACATACTGCCCACTTTTTTTGGACAATGTATATATTGTTAATACAATATATCGATTTCCTTTCAGGCCGACTATAAATTAATACACAAAAGATAAATATAATTGTATGTTTTCAATGTTTATTTGTGCTGAGTTAACTAGCTTGCCTGTTGGTGTCTAACATTGTCCAAATTCTGACCACAATATTGCACTGTATTGTATAATATCCACAGATCAGATTACTACAACCATTTTATTGAAGAAAACCTAATATCAGTAGGCCTATGCCACTGATGGCTTTTTATCTATTGTGTCCCAAAGGACACCCAAATCCAGGACTGAAAATGGGGTAGTGGGATTACCTAAATCTAACATCAGATAGAGCTCCTGTTGAGACATCGCCACTGAGATGGAGTGACTGATAGCTGAGGTTGGGGTGGGTCTGTTGGGGGGTGGGGGTGGGCCATCGGAGGGCATTAAGTGGGTCAGACCATTATCCATTTGTTCCTTGTTTTCTCAAAACGAAGGGCACGTCTGGAGTTCAGGATTTTACGTCACCCACTCATCTCTGTTGTACCTTTAATAGCATCTCGGATTATATTGGATGGCTGTGTCTTTTTTTGGAGAGCATTGTGGTGCATGAAAAGCACCAGAAATAGCCCCTCTGGATTTGTGTGTCCCTATTATAGTGTACATCCCTCGTGGGTAGGCGTGGTTATTGATATTCAGAATTCAGAATGAGTATAATATCTTGTTGTTATATTAATGGTGCACTATTACGTGTTCGGTTTATATTTCGGTTGTGTGGAGAATATACAAAAACAAAATGTTTTTTTTTATATTTGACCCGTCAGATGAATGAATGCATACATTTGATGTGGTCTGATATGTACCCTATATGTCAATGTGCACAGTAAATATGACACGTACACACACACACACACCAACACCCACGGACTAAACCAGGCACATCCATGGCAGCCTCCATGGACCATGAAAGTTCAATCAAAGCCAAGTTCAATGGGCTGCACTCACTAAAACACACTTAAGGTTAACTTTACCTTAATTTGCCCCTGAAAATATGCTAATCTCCTTAATTTCAATTAAGTGGCCATTTATTTGTAAACCGATCCCTTAATTTAACCTTAAAAGTGAATTTAAAGTATGAGTGTGAAAATCCATATCTTACACTTTTTGTGTTTTCCCTATTCTTAAACAGTGATCCAGCATTTCAGTGAATCGTCTATGAAGATCTTCATGAAGGAGTAATAGAGTGTTTCCCCATGTGAAGCATGTAGTTGGTTATGATAATGCAACTACCGCATCTGTCAATTGTATCAGCTTAGCGTGTATGTTCTGTACATTTAAATGCTTCAAAACCGTATTCTGGAGCATCCGAGTGGTTTAAACTCAAAAATGTGCACATTTGAAATGCAGGATCTGATTTCTTAGCACAGCAGGCATTTAAGAATTCAAACTCTGTTCAATTTCTAATGCAGCTAGATGAGATCCTGGATGGTTTGGTCACTGCACACACTTTGCAGTGGCATGCCACCCACATTAGTCATGTCCTTCTCTCCCTCTCCGAGCTCCTGCTACTCCTACTGCACTTCTCCAAACAGCACCATGGCCTTTGGGTCCAGCTCCAAGTTTCCATAAAAGGAACACGATAGACGCTTTGCAGTGGGCATGTCTGCAGCATTTTCATAATTACCATCGGTTCTGATAGAGCTGTGTTAGTCAGATGTTCTTGAAGCACTCAGACATGACTTGCCAGTTTTAGTGCTCCCTGACCGGGCCTTTAAACGGGGCAGCAGTGGGAAACGACTGTGGACTTTAATAGCTTTTTTGTTGTTCTTTATAGGGACTTCAAAAGAGGACCTCGCTGGGTTCTGTATCCCATTTTCTTTCCATATTAACTCAGTTTGGAGCACATGAAAGAGGCATAATGGCCTCGTTACTGTGGGAGATGTGTCCATCGTGTCTGTCTGTTCCACATTAACCAAACACAGCCATCAGTGCGTCTGAAAATCCTGCATGTTTGCTTTCTCAGCAAACACCCCGAGTCTGGGACAATATCGTTAGACAGGCAGACATGTTTGTTAACGAAAGCCAGCCTGTGCTTTAAACGTAGTCCAGTGTTTATCAGTTATATGTATTGATCTAGCGCAAGCTTTAGGTTTGGGGGAATGCAGTTCTGTAGCCTTTTTGAAACTCCATGGCAGGCTGTGGAAGAATGAATATATGTGTGTGAGTGTGTGTGTGTGTGTGTGTGTGTGTGTGAGAGAGAGAGAGAGAGAGAGAGAGAGAGAGAGAGAGAGA
>JBBMFX010000080.1:21186709-21197290 GCA_037832545.1 Rhabdalestes septentrionalis | reverse complement strand
TCTATCTATCTATCTATCTATCTATCTATCTATCTATCTATCTATCTATCTATCTATCTATCTATCTATCCATTTATTTGACTATATCACAAGCTTATGGTCTCATAAGCACTGGAGTGCCCCCACCCCACACCCTTAACCTCAATTCTGTTAATTCTACTTGGGCTGTTTGGGTTAATATGGAACCTTTTAGCCCCTCTTTTGTAACTCCCTGCAGTCCATTGTGGGAAGAAACAGATATGAGCCTCCTGATGTGAAGGATTCTCTTGAGTGTTTCCCCATGCATAATGGTCTGACGGATGGTGGAAAGTGGGCGAATCCTCAGCCTCACCCTCCAGTAAATGCTTTCACTTACAGTTGCGGCCCTTCACGGCTCCCAGCTATTGAATTTTTTTTGCAAGTGTGGGAAAAATGGTCACGTGGTCGGACCTGTTGTTGTTCCTCCCTCATTTGATTGTGCCACTTGGATGGAAATCGTAACGAACAGCTTTTGGCTGAATTCAAACTACCAGTTTCTTTGTGAACGCTAAAGCTACAACTCTCTCACAAGCAATTCACAGTGGTCCTATTATTATGGCTGTGGCTCTTAAAAATATATATATTATCTGTATCAAGAAATCAACAGTTTGATTCAATTATTTTGCACACATTTTCATTTTTATATTCCACTATATATATGTATACTTATACTGTACTGTTGGTATAGCATTATATTGTAGCCTATTCTATATATTTAAAAAAATGTCCCACTCGGTAGACAAATAAAGGTCTATCTAATCTCTCTTATCTCTTATTTTTTCCTCGTAAAATTAGTCTGAGAATCCAATTTTGTCCAAAAAATAACCGCATACTTGATCAAAACAAATTCTGAATATGCACAACTGATGCAATTGACACGCCACTTTCCAAGAAATACATCTTTATACACTGATGTATCTTTGAGCCTTGAGGGGTCTTCACAAAATAAGATCACAAGTGAGTTAATGGACCCTCCCTGGTCCCCCTGGTGTGTTGTTAAGAAACGGCTCCCCCCTTCTTATGAATATTAGATGGTTCCACCTATGTGGTGAAAAATACCATCTGCATGATTCGTTTTTAATGAGCTTTAAGGACTGGCCTGCAGTGGCCGGCTTATATTAGAATCATTAAGGTTTAAATGAAGATTTGGTTGCTTTGCAGTGACAGTGTTTACTTGCGAATTCACTCGTCCAGGATAAACTGCAGGTCAGGCTCATTTAATTAGTTCACTGACGGCAGCGATTATTTGAATCAGGTGCTTAAATGCTTTGCATGAAAGGATCCTGGCAAGCTATCGCTTCGTGATTTATTATGATTTATAGGTTATTGTTTCTATATGTAATGCTGCTTCCACTGTCATCTTCTGTTCTGTTCACTTTTCTGCTGTAACAATTTCCCCACTGTCGGACTAATAAAGGGTTATTTATTGACCATGAAGTAAGAAATAAGTCAGCTATGTGTTGTTTACAGAAGATTTTGACAATCGTGCCCCTTTGCTTAGTGTTGTGTGTCTACAACAATGTCAAATGTTGTCATCTTAGCTACATAAATGTAAACACAAGATGAGACAGTGTAAACATTGAGCTTACAGGGTATAAGAAGAGTATGTAAGTACATTCAGAATCAGAAGACTTCATTCATCCTGAAGGAAATTAATTATGCAATGAATGAACAGACACAGGCAAAAAAAATGAGGAAAATATAAAACATGCATATCGTCGCAGCCTGGCGGAAACCTTGTAAATCCACTTTTGGCCTTTGTTGCTTTTTAAAAGAAAGTTGATAATATTTGTCAGTCTACATGTGGGTCTATAAAACTTTAGAAATGATTAACCAATGAAACTAGAAATACCAAATTTGATGACACAGTAATTCATTCGTTAAGAATATACATTGTTTCTTGAGTTTCCTGAAAAATAGCCATTTTGGACATGTGAGGTTTCGGCCGGAAAGCAACAATATACAAATATACATATAAACTCTAAAACTACAAGTGAAAATATGCAAAAATGGTATTGATTTGTTTTTTTTTGTTTTTTTTTTATACCCTCTCCTTCATCCCTAGATGATGTTTTTTGATCATACCACCCATCAGCCCCCCATTAAATGACATTATGTCTGCCACTCTAAAGGTCTCTGTATGGCCTGGTTACCATGGTGCTGGATGAATGGGTTTACACAGTTTGAACGAGGCGCTGGTGCAGCATCAGAAAATGACAGTACTCTTTAAATCCCTGCAATGTAATATAAAATAGATGAAAACAGTACAGTCGGCATATAATATAATCCCAGACATAGGACTGATCTTTATCTTGATTGCGTGTTAATCTGGACTTCAGATGTCGCGTTGGAATGAACGGATCAGGTGCCCTGGTCAACTCTACACGGTTAAAAACCTGACACAGGATCAGGCCTCCTGCAACCTCTGATCCCAAGATGGACTGTTACCATCCTCCATCGGGAGAGAGGAGACCTAGCGTATGATCACACATCCGCCTGTGGGGGTGTAAGTGCATGAGAAAGTGGGAAGGGCTCGTACCCGTCAGTGCGTCTTTATCTCTCTCGCCCTCTTTCTCTGTTATATCTGTCGCTCATTATCATTCAGTCGCTCGGTTTTCTTTTCGTCTTTTGCTTTTTTTGAAATTCAAAGCATCTCTTGTTTTTATTGTTTCCGAGTCCCCAAGCCTTTCACACACTTTCTGTCTCTCTCTCTCTCTCTTTCTGTCTCTCTGTCTCTGTCTCTCTCTCTCTCTCAGTCTTTCTTTTCCTTTCTGTCTCTCTCTGTCTTTCTTTCTGTCTCTCTCTCTCCCTGTTTCTCTCTCACTCTCTCTCTTTCTCTCTCTCTGTCTCTCTCTCTCTCTCTCTGTGTGTCTCTCTCAGTCTTACTCTCCCACTCAGAGGAAAATTAGGGAGGAGTGTGCGCTCTTCCTTCTCTTACATAACTCACATTCACTGGTTTGCTGCTGTTTCCCTGCTAGAGTAGGTCCTGAGATAAGAGGGATTACATCATCTCAGTGATGGATGGAAAGGTAGAGGGAGGGAGGTACGAAGGAGAGGCGGCACAGGAGGATAGGAGCGATTCACCATAAATGTGTTGCATGTATTACATCATTGCTGTGATCAAAGGCCAGGGGATGGAGAAGGAGAAGATGCTGCAGAAGGGGATGCGAGTGATGGTGAAAATGACTGGCACTGGAATTCAGTCGGGCTCAACAAAGGCTACAACCTTGTAGTGCCAGTGGTGTGAACTCCTGATGTAATGAGGATTAACTTCTGAGTCTTTAGGAATTGTTGTGAAATTACAATTTTATGTGGTTGAAATAAATTATTCTTGTTTAAAAACACATACAGTACACATAAATAAACCATATAGACAATAAAAAGCCATATTTGACTATTTTGACTTATCATACTAAAATACATTTCAGTAATGCAGTTGTTCAATTGCCAGCTTTTGATCATTCATCTCTGAAATGAATTGTTCTGAAATCTTCAATCTCACTTTTATCCAGTAGTAAGAAATTCTTCTTGTTTAAAAACACATTCAGTACACATAAATAAACTATTTACACAAGTAGCAGAACATAGACAACAAAACAAACTATAGTTGACTGTTATCATAATAATAATTTCATTAGTGAAGATTTTTGGAGTCTGTTTACAATTTAAATGTCCCAAACCATGAGAATCTTTCTTATTTAAAAAATTATATTCGTTTTTTAGTAAAGGGTGTACACTTTTCAAAAATTTTGTGGGAAAAAATCATGTAAGTAAAAGCTGCAAAAATTTGAATTCATTGTTTTTCAGACATCCCTGATAATTGATGTATTATGTAAAACCACCTATTCAGCTTATAGCAGTTTAGCACTATCTATGTCCATTGAAGTCTTAAAAGCACTGCAATAAAAACAAGAGAAGCTGGAACGTGGTCAAACACGTTTAGAATGCATAGTCATTTTAAAAATGTTCGATTTTGGAAGTGAATATAAGTACAAATCTTTTACAGGGAACACACCTCTGCACATTTTGGTGCACATTTACTGTTTGTTTGCTGAAGTTAACATACTTTAAAAGACCTAAAATGAGACCTGCACTAAAGTTATGGTGCTTTCTATATTTTTCTTTTCAAAATATCTTAACAAAAATGGCATTAAAATCAAATTAGCCCAATAGCCCTGCCAGTCTTTCTTGAATTTTGAGGAGTAAATAACTATGATGAACTACGATATGACAAGATATCACAGAAGGGTGAGTATTAATTCAAGGTAAAAGAACGAATTACTTTACCTCAGTGCCATGTGATGTTAAAATGTTACTTAATGTTGTTCAGCCACTGCACCAAGCAGCGACGAGAAGGACAGAATTATCATCTGGCTGTCATTCAACAGAGCCATTATACCGAATTACTTTGCTGAAGGTCATCTTGCCATTTCCATCACACCTTTCCTGCACAGACTGACCAAAAATATTGTTTGCCGGTAGTCGAGTGCCTAATACAGAATGTTAAAAGATGGTTGCTAGTTCTTGCAACCTCTTAAGCTTGAAAAGCCTCTTGTGTTTCTCTTTTTGCAATTGGAAGAACGGTGCCAGTGTAAAAATGGCACGAATTTTATGCAACAAAAAAAAAAGACACATAAGTACAGTGGCTCCATAACATGATCTCGCAAAGAATCTGTAGGGGTTGTGAGAAGTGAGTGTGAAGCCTTTGGGCTCTGTGAATGTATTTATAAGGAAAGCTGCATTCACTAAACCACTTTTTATTCCGAGATGAGCCGATCAGCAGATTTCATTGATTGAACACTTTGATGAGACTCTGCGGTCAGAAATGGTACAGACTCACACAGCAGGTCTCCATCAGGCAGAAATTAATTCGTCTATCCTTGCTGATGTAGTGCAGTGCAGATGTTTAAAAAGTCGAAATCTGAGGAAACTTAATTAGCAGAATGCGTTTAGCTCCTTTCAGTCCGAGCCTGAATGCCAGTTATGTCCACTCAGAACACTCAGTGATACAACATTTTTCTAAAATAGATGTACAGTAGTTTAATACACTTTAGGGTAAAATCATCTTTCTGCACTTCTGAAAAAATACAAAGGTTTTTAGAAAAAAGTATTTCTGTATAATATTGTACAAGAATCAGTGCTGGTAGAGGCTTCAACACAGAACTACTGGTATGAAATTTCACTCAGTAAATTGTAGTTTAGGTGTGAAATTTTTTAAAGTTACGCCAACTTGTAGGGCTTGGAGTGAGTGTGGTCTTACATTCCATCCACACAAATCTGTTTTACTTGCGACGAGTATTTTTAGAAGAATGCATGAAATGCTCCTAGAGCGGTTTCTTACCACCTTTCAGTTCTGTAGGCCATGCAATGCTGCTTCTATGTAGAATACAACCAATTTCTCCTGGTTTCTGATAAAAACTATGGACGAGACCCTACTATCCAGGATTAGAGACTTAGAACCAGTTAGCCACCAGCTTCAGTCTCTGGGGGCCAATAAGTTTATAGGAGAGACACCCAGACTCCCCTGCAAGCATGACGATATTTACAGACCTTCTGCTGAAAGCCAATCAGGACCCCAGCATGAAGAACCCTCCAAAAAAGGTTGACTTGTTATTGTACCAGCCATATGCAAGTCTGCTTAATCATGAACAAGGAACAAATGGCATTGTCTGTGTTCATTTGCTGGTATAACTAGAGGTCCTCTTGATTTTGGGACTTATTCATGCTTTTAACCACACTCACTCTCAGTGAAAGATAAGGTCTGTGCTGTCTGTCCATGTGGCTGTAGCCCTAAGTGCTTCTGCTGTATTAAATCTGCGCTTACCAACAAGCTCTGTCTGTGCAGCAAGCTTTTCATTACCGCGTATCAACTTCCCTGATCGCTCTTCCTTCTCCTGCATTCACTGTGTCATTCTTTCAGCCTCTTTTCTTTCCTTCTCGAGCGCTCACCCATTTTCCCGCCTCTTAATTGAACACTTGAATAACAAAACTTGTTTTCCCTCCTTTCTCTGTTCCTTGTTTTTTTTGTTGCTGCCTTACTTTTGAGATCAGCTTTTTTCCTCAATCTGAAGGTGTTTGCTGGATGTGAAGAGAAAAAGAGAGAGTGAGAGTAGGAGGGAGGGAGAGAGAGAGGAAGTAAGGGGGAGACAGGAAGAGAGAGAGAGTGAGAGAGAGACAGAGAGAAAGATAGGGAGGGAGAGAATAGAGAGAGGGAGATAGAGAAAGAGAGGGAGTGATAGAGAGGGAAAGAGAGAGAGGGAGAGAAAGAGAGAGAGAGAGGCCTCATGTGCCTCTAATTTGGAACCGTTTGCTCAGGGCACGCTGACAGCCTCCATCTGCCGCTGCAAACTCATGAGTGTGTTTAGCTATGACTGTGAGAGTGTGTGTGTGTGAGTGTGTGTGTGTCCATTGGTATGAATAGCACTTGCGGGCAGGTTGGCACAGCACGCCCAGTTCCTGTATAATGCCAGTCTTCTCCTCATGGATTCTCTCCATCCCGTCCACTCATGGATTCTCTCCACCCTGCCCACTGGTGCGCAATCTGCCGTCCTCGCTCCTCTGCTGCCCCTCAGTATTTCTTCACCAGAGGAGGAGAGGAAGAAATAGCCTCTCTCTGTCTCTTTCGGTTCCACCCTGGCACTTTCTATTTGAGCACCCACCATGCTTAATTAAAGGAAGTTTGGTTTTTTACCTCCTTACCTCATGCACATGTGCTCAGCAAAGACATCAGATTCAGTTGATATAGGAAATTGCTTAAGAGGTAATTGGTGTTTTAACTCTTCCCTTCTTGCACTGGATCTAGCTGTGACAAACTACTCATCTAAATCATCACACACTTGCCTTAAATCTTGATGAGCTGCTACATAGCCTGAAAGAGACCCAATTCTGTTGGTTCTCACTCTCTAATTTATGTTTGGATTGAGGGGAGGGCTGAATCATTTTCAGCATCGAATGATTGGGGCATGTTGCTAACACAGACGCAGACCCACTATCAACCATGTCACAGTTGTGACTCAAGATCCATTTGGCATTGGTCAACTATCTGAATGATGGCTGCCGGGGCATTGGTACAAAGTTGATCCATAACAATAGTGAACAGGGTGTTTGATGCCAACTGTATGTGACCTGTTTGATTAATTATTAAAAAAAGCAAATCAATCTGCACCCCCTAAACAAAATAAGAGAGCACTACAATTTCTTTTGAAATCAGCCTCTCTATGAATTTGACAGCCGTTCCATGCCAGTGTCTGTTAAATTCCTTCACAAGCACCACATACTGCTACAGGTACTGATTAGTGATCACCTGAATCACCTCTTATTTAATGAGGAAAAGTAATTGACACTCTCCTCTAACAATGTGACCAGTTGGTTGGTAAAACACTACTAGAAGTACATCAAATGAAATTGCTTTAATTTATGAGTGAACAAGACATTTTATTTCTTTGAAATCAAGTACCTTAAAATATTTTTATTTGGAAATGAGGAGAAATGTTGTCATTGGTTTTTAGAAACTAAGCCGGAGCTGTTCAGTTCAAGACTTGCACCTAGAAAAGACTTTTGCACTTTTGCAGTGCTCTCTTCTATTTCTATTCCAGCTCCGTCACTATGAAATACAATGTAGTTCAAATGTTCTTAACTCTACCTGAAAATGTGCCAAACACATTCATTTGAATTAAGTGGCCATTAATTTGTAAAATGATCCTTTCATTTTACCTTAAATGTGGATTTAATATATGAGTGTGAAACCTCATAATCCTAACGTAAATGATTAGTTACAGGAATACGTAGTTCCAGTGCAACACTGAAGAGGAGAAAAGATTCCCAACATGCTTTGGCGGATGAAATTATGTAAATAAGGAAAAATTATTCTGAGGACCCGAGAGGCAGCTCTTCTCTCAAATTCCAGCAAAACCCAGAAACACTTGGTTGTCAAAAGACACAACAGGCACTCCTCTCTTCCTGTTTGTAATAAAGTTTGAGACTGGAAGTCGCGTGGACTTATGTGCTTGCACCTCGTCGTTGTGGAGGAGAAGCTCTACTGAACTCGTACGTAGCCAAGAGAGCTAAAAATGGCAGCCGCCTCCCACTCGCAGCTGAACGGGCGTTGTGTGATGCTTCAGTAGCGCTGTATCTACTCAAGCCCGAGACTGTATGTGAACGTCGAAGACTGAGGATGTGATATTTCGAGATCATACACTGAAGAAATGGCTTAAGCTTCAGTGTTGAACCAAATATTTTAATAAAATAGTTAAATGTCATTGTTTACAAAGCTTTCCCCTTTACCACAATTTTTTAGATGAATGTTCCTTTCTAATTCTGTATATCGAAGCTTCCACAAGTTACAAAGCGTTCAATCTAAAAGTCTTGACAGACAAAATTTTGTGTAAACAAGTCATGCTTTAAACGACATTTTGTAAAATATTGAATTCTGGCGTCGAAAATAAACTGTGTTGATTTCGGCTGTCACTCGTAAGAGTTCATAGCTTTTCTTAATTAATTGTAATAACAGGAACAATTTTTACTAATCTGATTTCAATTTTCACCAGGGTTTGGACACAGCTTCGCATACGACGAGTTCCTTCCTATTTATTATACATTACGTTGTAGATTAATATCTAAATCTATTGCTTCGATGATCGCTTTCATGAAATCCCTGGCATTTTTTTCATCAGACTCATGAGGGATCGACCTAGGATTGTATTTAATCAACAGGTGTTCTGGGCCAAGAGTTCATTAGTGGAATCTCTATCCTTCTTAATGTGTTTGGGACCTTCAGTTGGGATGGTCGTGTTGGTTCAGAGATCCTTTTCCACAACGGTTCTATTCCACATTACTATTGTTTACTGCTTAATTCCATGTGGTCCTTCATCATTTTGTTTATTTTCAATATTAATCTACTAAAACAGAAAAAAAAAATCAAGAGGCGTTTCCAAATTTTGACTGGTAGTATAGACTGAAACTCTTTATTTGGTGCATTATGAATATGTTTGACTTGGTCGGTCCTCTATGTAAATCTCCCCCTCCACCAATGTGCAGATGTTTTAACACGACACAAACAAATGTTGCCTAATTAGCTGATGCTTTTGATTCCACTTTAAAGACCCAAGGATCACGATAGAACGTTGAAAGCCACGGTAATACAAACTGAATCATTAGAAAAATGGTGCACATCTCGTGTTACGGCTTAAGAAAAAAAGAATAATTATCCAGCGTAAGTTTCCCATGGATTTGTTATGACAGCGGTGGTGTATTTTCACATGTTTACAGTTTTCTTGTGTCATTCTAAGGCATAATTAAAGCAGCTGGCATTAGGTGCTCCTCTTATATAACATGGAAGGCTTGAACGCTTGCCATAGCTCAGGCCAGCAGTAATGTGAAGAGGTTCCGTCTTGGAACAGATCTTTGTGTAATTCCAGTTTAAAGCCTCGTTCTCTCCAGTCAGTCATTTTGGCTTGTTATGACTGAATGTTGTTTTGCCAGGGTTAGATACAAAAGCAGGGAAAGGAATGCATTGGTTATATGTATGTTTCTCCAGGCTTGCATTTCCAGCATATTTTTAACTCTTAGAGATTATTTTGCTTCACTTTGAGTCATCTTTATTCTCTCATTATTAAAACAGGATTAACGGATAAGGGATAATAAAGGATGAGAGATTGAATGTAATTCGTTTGAATGAAATTTGTGATTAATTAAATCTACAGTTTATATTCTGCATTGGCGTTCTTCACCTTCTACTTTTTCAGTTTAACTCAAAATATTACAAAATCATGGCAAGTTGTTTTTTTTCACACTGTTACTTTTCACAAATTTGAAATCATAACATTTTGGACATTTTGGAATTTCATTTTATTTTTTATTACAAATGTTTTAATTCAATGTAAACAAAAATATTGAATTTGATAATGATAATACAATATTGGATGAGTCACTTTTCATTCCATCAGTGAAATGGCCTCTAGTGGAAAGTGGTTATAAAGTTAAGCAGTAAGTAGAGAGTGTGTGTGTGTGGGTTGTGGGGGGGGGACTGAAAGCAAGGTGAAGTGGTTTGTAGCTGTCTGTGTGACGGTATTGATGGATGCAGACAAAATGGCAGATAAACAGCTCTGGGCTACACAGACGCACTCACACACAGTCACTCATTTACAAACAGCCGTACTACTGGGGCTAAAACCACAGGATTGGGCATCGATCAGTCGATCAGTCTGGCCTGATGGTGCTGCGATGAGGGGGGTTGCTTTAAACGCCGCTCTCTTAATTACAGCCACTTAGTACCACTAAATACACTCTGTCGTTCGGTAGGCCTCACTACTTTCAGGCCAGTGTCCTCTGGTCAACCTTCTCCAGTGATTATAAAATCTGAAATCCTGTCCTCTGATCATCATAAAACTCTCAACATGCCTGTAGGGAGTGAATCTACACTCAGCTTCACTATATTGGTGCATCATTGGTAGTGATCGACCGATATTGATTTTTTATTACCGATACTGATACCAATTATTTGCATGTTTATGTGCCCGATAACCAATATTCAGAACCGATATTTATTTACTATTATACTTCTGT
>JBBMFX010000080.1:21133078-21149177 GCA_037832545.1 Rhabdalestes septentrionalis | reverse complement strand
ACACACACACACACAAAGACACACACACAAAGACACACACACACACACACACAGACACACACACACACACACACACACACAGTCTGCCAGAGGTACCCATGTGCTGTGCAGAAGGCCCAACTCTGGAGGGCAGAACAGTGCGAGTGCCTAATCCAACAGCTGCACTTCATTTTTTACTTTTTGCTGTCATTTTCCCATTTCATTTCCATCCATCCCTTCATCTCTTCTCCTCCTCCTGGCTTGAGGCTGAGAACGGACTTCTCCCCCATATATATAATCTCACTCCTTTTGCTTCTTTCCTTTTTCCTTCACTCTTTTTTTTTTCTTTGTCTCATCTATCTTCTATTCGTGTCACTCTTTTGCTTCCTTTTCATTCTGTTTTGCCTTCTTGATGCTTTTCCTATTTTTCGTTTCAATCTCGCCCTTACTGACGTGCAGCCTCTCATTCTCCATTTCTTATTTTTCTCTCTCTCTCCCTTTCCTCTCCGTTAGGCTCCATCTCTTTGTTTTTCGCCCGGTGCTGAGACACCCCATTCATTCCAGTCAGTCAGACAGGCGGTTATTGGAGGTTGCTCTCGGTCGGAGTGTGTGCCTGCGAGCGCTGGCACTGGCGCGCTGACTGGCACCTGTGTGTGAGCGGCCCCTGCGCCCGGCCAGGTGCAGCAAGCCGGACGCCGAAATGAAACCAGGCAGCTAATCCAATCGGCACATCACGCTCTAAATAGCGCCCAGCTCGGAGATAAAACACTTTTGCATGTGTGTGTGTTTTATAGAATCATGGTTATGCAAGCACGTCACTCCTTACTGTACACATCACTGTGGAAATGCATTTAAAATGAGTGAGAGAGTGCATTTATATTTAACTTTGTTGTATGAATTAGAAAACATATAATTAAGACAGGAATAAAATAACATTCAATCCGATTTATAAAAATATTCACTGCAGCACATTTTTCATTCACTACACGCAAGTGGCTGATTTGGCCCATTACCTAAATGGCATGCAATATTAAAAGAATTTCATTATCGGATCATGATCTAGTTCCTGTTTTCATTCATGTTCTGTGACACATTTTGGTTATTTTTCCTGCATGTTATGTTTCAACCTCGATTCACAATCAATAAACAAAGTAAGATTTCATCACGTACACCAAGGGGGTAAAACTACAGGGACCTGATGTTATACATTAAAAAAACAACATGACTTCTGTAGTTTTTCCCCAATAATGCTTCTCTGACAGATATGACGTCACCCAATACCTACTATTCCCCATTTTACTCACCCTAATGCAGCTCCAATAACCGTTCCCGCCACCAATCCTTTTAAACCAAGATTAATCCGGAACATGCCTCCGGTCACAGCTACAATCACAAAAAAAGCTTTACTGGCACTGCAAAACATAAAACAACCTAAATACACTGCATTTCAGATTCAGTTGAAAGAGGTGCTTCTCAATCAGCACCACATTTGTGTTCATAAGCATATATGAAGATGTAATATTAATCATAATTTGATTGAAAAAAAAAAGACATCTAAACAGATGGAAAAACAGCACAGCTGCATCTTCAAAATCTGGGATCAAAAAACATCACCAGTACATTTGAAAAGCACAGCAAAATCAGAGCAATGTTGCTACACTTCGAAATGTTTTTGAGTGTGGACACATACCACCAGCCACGGCGAAGTGGCTCAGGGCGTTTTTGTCTCTGTACACAGAAAGGCTGGTGCTGACGGTGCTGTGGGAAATAGAGAACAGCTGTCAGGTTTAGAGCTTGAAATTCAGAGCTGTAAATCACTCAATTCATTCTGATTACCTTCCGTTCAAGAACTCACTTAAAAAGGGTCACAAACGCAGCAACTCTCCAACTCCACCTCCAGCCGTACCGTACAAATCCTCTGATCGCCGCGTTATGGGCCGAACGCTAAAGAACCAAAACAACAAAGAGAACACTGAGCGACTTTGGGGAAGAAGGGCGAACGTGTTTTTTGTGGACTTTGTGGTCACTCTCGGCACATGACCTAATGTGAGAAAAGCAGCACTTTTCGTTTTAGTTTGTTGTCTGAGGACGATGTTATCTGTTGGCAAGATGATTTAACTTGTTCAGAGTTTTTTTCCACATACTGAACTTGGTTTGAGAGTAGCAATGGTTTTGGTAAATAAAAAGAAAGCTTGGTGCAGAGATGAGGGCAGATATTCCGCTTTGACTGACACAAAGTGAAATAAAGCATTTTTTAGCCCATAACAATATACAGTAAACAAAAAAATAACAATATACAGTACAGGGGGTCTTCGAGTTTGTTCCTTCAACAGCGATTTAACCTGAATTTTGAGACATGAAGACTGTGAACAAACAGCACATAAACGTTAGAAAAAAACTCAAATAAACAAACAATACACTTTGAGTAGGCGTGTGGGAGTGTGTTCGTTTAATCATTTCCAGAACCTGCTTCAGCTAATTAGACCTTCATTAAATTAGACCCATACGTCAGTGTGCGCTAACATTTTTGGCCAATTAAGAAATCAAGAATAAACTGGTATTTAAAAAATACTTTTTACAATTTTGTGTAGTACTGTAATGCCAATCCATAATACTGAACATGTTCGGAGCTCCTCTTACCACTGCGTCCACCCTGCTCCTAAACATCTCTGCCTGGCTGAGCTGGATGAACCTCTCACGAGCATGACGGGCTGCAGGGACGCCTCCATAAACCATGCCCACCAGAGCGGCCGTCATCCCACTCTTCACCACACTCCTCAGCTCCTCTGGGTATGGCTCTTCTTGTCTAGTGGAAGAACACAGCCAATGTCAGGGTGGCTGCACTCACGACAATTTAATATAAGGCTGCATAACCAGAGACTTTTACATTACATTTACGGTATTTAGCAGACGCCTTTATCCAAAGCGACTTTCATTCCCTAAGTACAGGGGGCAGTCTCCCTGGATCAACTTGGGGTTATTTGGCCCATAGGGTCTTGCTCAGGGACCCAGTGGTGGTGCTGGAGGTAGGATTCGAACCCCAGACCACATAGTCCAGAGGCAAGTATCCTACCCATTGAACTACCTCCGCCCATGTGAGACGTGAAGCTAATCCAGGCTTTAAGTCAGTATGTTGGGTGGGCGACTGCTTTAATTAAAAATATACCCTTTATACACAGTGCCCATCTGAAGGGAAATGGTAGTTCTAACCCAGACTTTAAATAAAAGAATTTTACAATTAAATATTTTGTGCACAAATTGAATTTTGAAGTTTTACGTTACTTAAAAGAAAACAACGTATTTACACTGTATCACATACATTTATTTTAGCGATTCCTGTTAAATAGCTCTCATTTTCCACGAAACAGTTGATTAATCTTTTTGTTTTGATTGTGTTTGTTCTTGATAGTTAAAGTAAATAAGAAAAAGGTTATTTCTCACAGACAGATCAGGGATTTTTATAAAGACTGAAATAAGACCACATAAGAAATGGAAAAACTGCCATACCATTCTATGACAACCAGTCAATGCCAGTCTGTTAAATTCCTACACAAGCTCCTCATTCTGCTTTATAAGGTACTTGTTATTGATCACCTGAATCACATCTTATTTAAATAGGAAATGTATAAAAACACTACTGTAATCGACACTCCCCACTCACAATGTGACCAGTTGGATGGCAAAACACTCCTAGAAGTTAGTCAGAGGTAACCATTGCATATTTTTTTCCCTTTACATAAATCCAGTTCTGTGAACACGGCATCATTTATCTTATTTTGATGTTTCATCATCTCCATTTCCTTACAGAACTCATTTTTATTAGGATATTAGGAGAAATATTGCCAGCAGTTCTTAGAAAACTTTGGCAAAACTTTTCAGTATGAACTAGAGGTCGACCGATATATCGGGCCGATATTTGGCATTTTTTAATGTATCGGCATTGGCCGATATCCAAGTGCACTACGCCGATTTACCCAGTATTATTGTTGCTGTGGAACACGTGGCCCATGCTACTTGTTTGCACTAAAACTTTTGATGCTGCTGTGTTTATATTTATATTTAAGTCATTATTCAATAAATGGCAAGTTGAGAAATTTTGTGTATTTATCTTTGTGTTACTAGTGTGATATTTTACCTCCAATTGAGGGGGAAACTTTCGATTATTAGGCAAAAAAATATCGGCAGTATATATCGGCCATCGGCGGACCCTGACTCCAAAATATCGGCATCGGCTACTGAAAAACCCATATTGGTCGGCCTCTAGTATGAACCTATAACAGATAAAACTTGAGAAACTGAACATTTTTGCAGCGGTCTCTTATTTTTTTTATGAAACTGTATTTGTCTAAAATGTCAGCATCAAACAATTTAAATGGACTTCCTTTCTTTAAGGGTTTGCCAAAGATTAACCAAATTTATTCAGAGGGCAACAATTTGCGACAGTGAGTCAGTCATTACTCCAAAATTCATAAAAAGGCAAGGTGTCCCCAAACGTTTCAAAAACAGTGAAAACCGCTGACAGATGTTTATCTGAAACACATTGAACAGGTCAATTCATAACCACATGGTTTAGAATGGTCACAAAATTGGGCTAATGCTTCAGTGAAAACTCATACGACAATATCACACCACTTTCCCCACACAACTTCTTTACCCAAGAGAACTACACATTCAATCATTCAGACAGAGGAGGAGAAGAGACTGAAACCAACCCTGGCTGGAACAGGTCTTTAATGCGGTCCCATCCCGTGTCTGGAAACTCTGGCTTGCCCAGATCTTTTGAGAAGGAGCTAAGCTTAGTCTGCAGATCTGCATTCTCAGCTGCGTGAACTCTGGGCAGGATGAACCTGAAAGGGTCCCGAGGCAGTCCGGTGAGAGAGACCCCAGGGCAGACGGTGTCTGTCGCTCTCAGCACACATGCGGATGTGTACGTGTATGTAAAGGGGCGCTCAGGGTGCATCTCGCTCCAGTGGGCTGTTAAATCGTGGGGGGAAAACACATGGCCAGGGGTTGGGGTGTCTTCATGTACTCAGAAACGCTCACACTAACACGCAAGGCCTTCGGGAAGAGGAATATGGAGACAGGCTGGACGCTGACACCTAGAGCAATGCAGCTGTTGGGTAATGCAGAGGAATTTAAGGATCACCAGGAGGAGGAGGGGCCTACAGAAAAAAACAGGATGCTGTTAGGAAAACTGTCCTATTTCTTCTGTAGTCCAGTTAAAGATGTGATAAAACAACATGGTACCAACATGTGTGTCACAAGTAGCTAAATCAGCTAAGTTAGATAAACTATTAGAGACTAATTTCAGACCGTATCAAACTACACATGAAATTAATAAGAATAATAAACAAATAATTAAATTAATTTCATACTGAAGTTATAGATAGACATACATATATAAATATATATACATACACACACACATACATGTATACATGTGTGTCTGTGTAAGTACTATGATATTTTATTGCAGCTATGATACCTTTCAAGATATTAAGGTGCCCATTTTAATTTTATGGAATCAAAACACAGTATTTGTGATGTCACAAAACCAACACATTCAAATATATCTAATTTGGCCTACAGCTGTTTGACTCCACCCATTCATGAATGGATTCACCGACACATTTAGTAGTTATAGATTAAAACAATTAGAGCTTATCATATAATATATGGGCCCACTCTGATTTTTGGAAAAAAAATAACGATATGCTGCCCTTTTCTTAGAAGAAAACTTATATATAACTGGTTTTGTAGTGTAACAATGTAGGCTTCACAGTAATTGCAATTTAATGGATGTAAAAGTTTTTGTATGAGTTTCATCAAAACAGCTACGACATCTTTTCATATTCAAACTGCCCCAGCACCTTTTCAAACATGGAAACAGTTATGCCTCATTTTCTGGAAGCTAGCCCCTGCACTTCAATGGGAGAAAGATTTGGAGACTGGGGAGGCAAAGACATAACTATACTTTTGGATTTTAATTTGACTGGATATCATTTTGGGACAATTTGTAAAAAATGCTTGTGATTATTCTGTTGAAGAACTCAAGGAATTTGACAAAGAACTGAGTGACACTTGAATTTTTCCAACACAAAATTAATTTAAGTGCACTAAAAATAGAACTGATATGTATGATATTAGCTTAAGCCTATGTGCTAAATAATGTGTCCTTTCATAATATAAAACAAGCCAATCACATTATTTTTTATGTATTTGTAAAATTTCCTTGTAATAACATTTTGAAAAAGCAGCATTTCTTTTTTTGTATGTTTTACATGCCCCTGGGTGGGTATATAAAACATAACTATACATTAATGAAATTTCATGGCACTTCTGAGTGAACACATTAGCAAATTCCTCAGGGCCGAAACATTATTTACATTACATAAGCATGGACTACCAAATGAATGCTTGAATGTCCTTTTAAAATATTGCCAAATTACCTAATGTAATCTCGAATTATCACTACCGGACTAGTTTTGGAACAACACTATTACTGACAAAAGTTTTGGGACACCTGACCATTACACCAAATGTATTCAAATACATAGAATTAAATATTACTCTGTTCCCCCCTTTGCAGTCATAACAGCTTGCACTCTTTTTGGAAGTCCTTCCACAAGATTTTGGAGTTTCTGTGGGAAAACGTGCTCATTCATTCTGTAGAGTATTTAGAAGCTGTATTTATAGAAAGCCTGGTTTGCAATCTTCATTCCGGTTCCTCCTAAATTTACAGTCATGCTTGAATAAAAAAAGGTTCTTCCCCAAATTGTGTCCAAGTTGGAAGCTTGACTCTGTCCAAAACGCTGAAGGGGCCTAGCCCAAACCCTCAAAAACAGGGTTGTCCCAATACTTATGTCCATGCGGTGTATTGGGTAATGTCGGCAAGTGCTGTTAAGATGTCCAATACATGTGAAATTACCTTATTACTCCCACGTTTGTACACTAAGACACAATAATGAAATAAAACGCTATTATAACGACAGCTCCATTCGAGCAAAGGACAGCAGTGTTTGTTAATGAAGGGATGCACAACATTCAAGTAGCTCCACAACACTTAAAGTGAGCTCTCTAAGCTGGATAAATTAATCCACCCGCTTCATAAACCCTATACTAGACACATGTTCCTGGAATCTCAGTAGAAAAAGATACATTAAGTATCTCATAAGGCATCTCAGAAACAGCAAGCAGTGTGAGAATACATGCCTGCACCCCTGTTACCTTCTGCTGCCCGGTTTAATGCTCCTTCACCCTCCACAATGTCAGCAGAACCGCAGAGTTCCTGTAGCGCCGTCTGTGCTGTGGAGGACCGAGCATTGGCCTCCAACTACACTTCTTGGACAAAAGTATTGGGACACACCTGTGTTTCGGGGCTTGGGCTATGATCCTTACATTCAGTGAAGGGAAATCTTAATGCCTCAGCAGACAAAGACATTTTGAACAACGCTATGCTTCCAACCCTGTTGGTGTAATTGTCACTTTTGTCCATATAGACTACCCTGAGTAGCATGGATTTCACAAATCAGCATGTCTCCCAAAAATGGGTAAATTGTTAGTGCCATCTCTGCTATCCAAACTTTACTTTTAATATTTGGGGTCTGGTTAAAGCTAAAAAAATGCAAGCTGACGTCTCTTCTAAAACAAATAGTTTGATTTTGTCAAACCTATGACCAATGAGGCCACCAAAGCACTCAATATAACCTTTGGCAAGGTAGTCCATAGTAAGGTCAGAGGAGCCTGGAGTCAAGCATGTTGATGTGGTCTGCCAGTAAATTCAGAAAGACTCAGACCACCAGTGTAAATATTGAAGCAAAGATAGTGCCTCACATGTGAGACAACCACTTTATCATGGGATTTTGTGAATTCTAATTAAGTCACATATATGTCACAGAGTCGATATTGCATTGGTTTAGACATGCTGAGGAGAGGATGGACATGTAGGAATTTGATGTAAGACACGAAGATACAAAAAGACAGAAGGAAATGAAGACAGAGGATTTGGCCCCTAATTTGTACGCTTCAACTGCGATAAGAATTTCAGGATAGTTTTTGACACTTGCTATTTGCTGGAAACAATAACAATCCATCAAGTCAACCCTGTGGGAGTTATGTTTTCTCCATTAGCCTCATACACCTGGTTCAGCTCAAGACAGACTGTATACTATATAAAGACGACAAAAGAGGCACAAATGGTCTTGGAGAACTTTTGGAAAGGAAGTTGGTAAAGCCTTTGATGACTTTTACCATTCTTGTGCCTACAGTAAGGTCACTATTTTACTAAAGAACCTAAAGAGGGTTATCTGTTTGATCTTTGTATTGAGGTTAAATGGCACATCTTCTACAGTTCTGACTCCACACTTGACCCATAACATTGTTCACATACCACAATAAAGCATAACCTTCAATTAAATAATGGAAAGCCAGATGCACTGATATTTCTGCAAGAATAAACAAGCACAGCTTTTAAAAATACTATTTATTTTTTCTCAAAATCAGAACATCTTCCAAAAATTATTTCAAGACATTCAGTATGAACATGAGTGTGTGAATATATATATATATATATTTTAAAAAACACATTACGAGGTAATAATGCTGCCTTTGAATATGTTGTTGGTTTTCTTTTTTCAAAGTCGGTTTGGTTTTTGGCCTGTGCATTGCACTTTAGTAAATGAATACAACAGAGTACAGTGACTTTACCTAAACCCAAAATAACATCATATTGCTACCATATTACAGGAATACTAGAACATATTCAACGCTTTAATGCCAATGTGGCTCTAGATCAAACCCACTAAACGAAACAGCGCTGGTGTGATTTACAGGGTGTCGTGGATGGCAAAGTAATGTTTACATCAAAGTGTTTTCGTGGCACTTTCAGGTTGAATTAGGCTACTGAACTCACTGATAAACCCTAACGCCACTAGAACAAGCGATAAAAAAAATCTCACAGAAATGAGGTTGAGTTGTTGGTTGTGTTCAATTGGCAATGATAGCGCTAGCATACACGAGAAAACTTCACATTCAAAAAACACCTGTCACTCCACATCCTGACCAGGAGAGGGCAGCACAGTACACACAGTTTCGTATTTGTCTTGTTTAAAGGGGGCTTCCACCCATCCAAAAAACCTTTGAAATGCGTAGAAAGTAATGACTGGAAATTGACAGCTTGGATTTCTTCACAACGGTGGTTGTGAAAGCCATTCAAAGCCGTTTTAGTTTAATTTCTGAAAAAAGTGTACCAACAGTGAACTTAATACATAAAATGGCAAAATAGTGGCAAAAGTTATGGTGTATTTCTTTACCTTACAATGCATAGCATGTGGCTAACCATTTTAAAAACTTTTAGAGACCACATTTTATCCAAATCTATCACAAATTGTTGTTTCAGGCCTTAGGCTACATTCTCGCTTCATGTGGAAGCTTTCCATGATGCAGCCCTTCAGATCTCTAGTTCCCATCCTGGCTTTGGGGAATATTTATAACACCATCAGCTTCTCTGGAATGTTGCATTTCACATCGGCCATTCTGAATGATTTTGTTTATAACTTTAAGACTGATTTGTCCACGGAATTGGAAAGATTTTGTTGGGATTCACACATACCCTCTGAATTATGCCTTTTTGTATGGAGAAACATGAAAAACTGGTTCAAGTTTAAGAAGCTAAAGAAAACGTTTAACATGAAACAATTACCACTTCTATGTTCTATAGAACAATTCTAAGTCCCTGGACAAAAACAAAAATGAGTCATTAAACCATCAAAATACATTTCAGAATATGACTAGACATATTGGAAACATACAGAAAGTTAAAGAAACAACCCCCCCCATAAACAAACAAATATTAAAGGCAGATATTTGGACTTTTCTATGGTTCTCTTTCTACTGATGCCTAGTTCTTGCATATCATTTGATTGACAGGGATATTTTCTCAGTAATAGTAATACATTTCAGTGTGGAAATCATTCTAAATGGTTTAAAGCATCAGTTTGGCGATAAGTCAAGTCATGTTTAGTGTCTGAATTTGCTTCTTTATTTTCATACTGGAGCTGAAAACCCAAGTTAGCTAAGAGGTCATTTTAAGTCACATTGTGCAAACTGGATGCCTAAATTGTCACATGCTTGCCTCGACTTCTGTAGATTCGGGCACAGCATGACACACCTACCTATAGACATACACCAAGAAATACATTGCATAGCAAAAAACAGCAGCAGCGGCGGCAACCTTCAGATATCAATCCTGTCTTGAGTGCTAAATGGGGACCAATGGGGGAAAACTGTAAATTCTAACTGCTGAATGGTCATTTTAATATGAAGCTTTTCATAGCTGCACACTTTAAAATTTAAAGAGAACTGTGTAACTAAAAGAGTAATATCTTATTTCCTCATTCAAACCCTACCACAATATTACTGATTGTTTGAAACAGGACACATGCAATTAACACTGTGTTAGAAAATTATTATGAGCTGCATTCATGTAATAAGGTCTTGTTAGTGAAGCGCATGGATGTAACGGCTGAACATGATTGAGTAAGAAGCACTTTGGAGCATCTTAAATCTGCAGGTACAGGTTCGTAAGTCCACAGTAGCAAAAAAAGCAGCACTGATGAAAGAGCTGCTTTTACAGAGTATGTAGATACTTTGTAGGCAGAGCACTGTGCAATTGCAGGATGTTCTGACTTTTTACCAAGAATATGTATGTAAATGAATACTTAACTCTTATTAAACTCATATGGAAGTTTGCAATCGCTCACAGTTTCAGTTTAAGTGGTTCAACAGTGACAAAACTAGCAACATTCATGAAGGCCTGGACCTAAAAATGAAATAGTGCTGCGGGTCAAAGCTCGGACCTGCTGGGCTTGTCTGTGACCTGATTGTAGTTGGACTTGTGCTTGGGCTTGTACTTGAGCAGCTTGCTGAAATCAGTGAGGAGTCTCTCCCAGTAGCAGGACACATCTGCCATACGCAGGTGATCCTCAATGAACCTCTGACCCCTAAAGGAACAAAGTTTAATCCCATCTTAACAAAACGGCCTAACAAGAACGAGGGATTAAAAGCAGCAGTGTGTTTGAATCTTCTATACATACCTTATTGCAATGGCCTCTGCTACTTTGTCGTTTTCCTTGACGAACTGCAGCAACTGCCTGTATACATATTCATGTTAGAAGTTTATAACCTAGAACTGACAAATGGAAAGAATGTACAACATGGTGTGTGCGTTTTATACACACAGTACGGGGCAAAAGTCTTAGGCACTTGGTAAAATTACAGTTAAAACCTGTTTAGAAAAAAGGAAATCTTGATCCCTTTTTAATTCTTTCTTGTTCATTTGAGTTTATTCTAACTTGTGTTTTTGCTAGCAGGGAGAAACCCACTTCTGATATAAACAGATATATATTATATTCACCAATGCTGTAAAAACAGGTCCTCCAGTCACATTTGTATATTCCAGGTATATTTAAACCGTTGTTTGCACCAAAAATAACTGAAACATTTGAGGTTTACTGAAATTGTAAATTGAACCACTGTGAGGGCGGAGATGTACCCCCTTAAAACTATTACACTACTTAACACACAGTCTAAATGCACTGGTGGTAATCAGCCTCAGCTGAAACAGATGGAAGTGGGGGTTGGGGAAGGGTCACCTGAGGTCAGAGAGGTCCTGTCTGACGGGGATGTAGTGCACCCAGGGCCGCAGCTGAGGGTAAAAGAACTCCAGCCACTCCTCTCCTACGTGGAACACCAGGGCGCCACACAGAAACAGGTGCTTAAAGCGGAAGCTGGCAGCCACTCCTCGGAAATTAAAAAGGTATCTGATGTGGCCAGCCAGACCGAGGGAGAGGAGAAAGAGAGAGATGTAGGATTACATATTATATTTATACACAGTAAAGAATATTTTTCACTTCTCCTGCAAAGTCATCATTTTGTACATTTAGCTGCTAAAGTATGTATTTGAATTCTCCAAGGAGCACAACCTTACTTGTATTCACAGTGATCAACCAATGGGATTTCTTTGGCTGGGGGACTACCCAAGGTGTCCTAAAGGAAAAAAAAACAACATGAAGTGGGAGCCTTTTGTGTCTGCTGGTCTCCCTCTTTACTAAAGAACTGAATTTGCAAGGAAATTACAAAATATATTAATATTCAGTACAGTATGTGCATACATTTCTTTCTTGATTCTGAAAACATTAGTTTCTAATTGTTACTGTCAGTATTTCATTACAATATAATCTGTTCCTATAAAGACATCAGTATTCAATGCACCTTACCACCCTAATGTTTTTTATTGAACTAAAATAACAATCAAATGGGTGTTAAATAGAGAATACATACAACCTCATTAAATGCATGAAAATTCAGTCCCAATATGTAACTAATTGTATCCAGTCCTATGCTAAGCATTGTATGTGGTTGGAAAATTGACCTTCTCTGATTTCCAGGCCTGGTTCTTGGTGTACTCTGCGTCCACCAGGTCAGGAGCCTCTCTGGAAAGCAGGATTAAAGGGTCTCTCTCTGAACTGGTCCTGGGACAGGAAGTAAAAGAGGCCTGTAATCATGAAGCAACCCCATACACACATGCTAATCTCAGCCAAGAGTCTGTATACGGATGATCTAATTCTGTGCCAAATAGAAATAGAGATCTCAAACAGCATTCATTTTTCAAAGCTCAGGTAAACCAGAATCCCGTGAAAAACAAATATTTGTCTCACCTGGAGCCTCTGAAGAACCCCTTGGGACTTTTCTTTTTCCATGGCCAGCGAGCTGCTGAACTGAACACAACAGATAATGCAACAGCTTGAGAGACAAAGAGTGCAACTGATAAGTAAGACTGACAAAACTGTTAAATCACTTCATGCAGAGATCTGCAGTCTAACCAAAACTTGTCACAGATACACTATATGACCCAAAGTATCCAGGTACCCTTAAATTAAGCTATTTTACGACACACCCATTGCTCCTGTGTTAAACTGCACACACAGTTTATGATTTAGAACACTCTACAGCAGTCACACATGAGCATAGTGTCATTATGAATAGCGAGAGAGGATATAAATCCCCAATGAACTGGGGATGAATTGGAGTGGTGTTTGCAATCCAGAACTAATCATTCAGCATCAGTACAAGACCTTCTTAAAGCCCTTGCAGTTAAATGCAATCAAATCCTCACAGCACTGCCCTTATGATCTATTGCAAATCTATTACAGAATAGTAGAGGCCGTTTTAGCACCAAAAATGGGTACAAATTCTCTATTAATACCACCGATGAGCATGTCCATAAACTTTTGGACACAATGTATTTACAGTGTATAGGTAGATATCACTGTGAAGCACTTAGGAACAAAATCTGTCCTTTTTATTATTCCACACTAAAATACATCATTATTATTGTGTAAATGGATAACACTCACTTTTTTAGGTCTTCTCTCATCAGGTCCCAACGACCCAGTCCAGTGGGATAGATCGGCCACACTGCTGGACCTCCCTCCCAAAATGTCCATGCAGGGTACATGATATCCTGGTAATCTGGTGTCTAAAAACACACCACAAATATAGCCGGTCTTCCTCTTTTTTTTATTATTAGATCTATACATTTATAAACGTAACAATTAATAAAACTTCATGTTTCACCAATTACAATCATGTAAACTTTTTTTTTAACAATTTTCATACATTAGACAATATCACTAGTAGGTTTGTGTTTCTGTGTGACTGAAGATACAAACCTTGCTGAAGGAGAGAACAGGCAGCAGCGGCTGAGACCATCCAGGCACCTGAGGGTAGTCTCGCACGTTAATGACCATCTCCATATCAGGCAAGCGGTCAATCACGTCCAAGATAAAATGTTCTACTCCACTGCACCTACATGTACAGGATCAAATCACTGTTAACACACTGTACAAATATAAAACACACAATAACATCAATGTTTTATCTTATTGAAACAACCTTGCTGGGAACATGCAATCCTGTTCACGGTAAAGCTTATTTCCGATAATCTGGTAGTGCGTCCCCACACCACGTTGCACTGTGTTCGACATCAGCTCCTTTGATATTCCCTCCCTGAATGGCACCAGGTCGCCTTTCAGGACCCTGGGACCAAGAGAGGGGAAAGTGAGTGAACGAATTCCGAACAGAGAAATATCATTAATTCCTTTACGAATGCAGTTTCACAGGGTCATTAACAAAGTGAACTGGTTTTGAACGAGATTGTACCTTATGTGGCAGCTGCAATTCGCCTGGCTGCATGGCTGGTAATTCTTGTTCGCTTCAGAGATCTTGCTGAGATATTTTTGCCATTGTGGTGCTAGTGGATTTAGAAAAGTAAAGGTTTTTGGTCATGGAACCTCCTACTGGCCCATTTAAAGGTGTTCCATTTCTAGTTCTACTTCAAACCATCAAAGACAACACAGAAGAGATTTAGTACTGATATCACTTACTGAATGATAGTCAAAAGGTCTAAAAATATGAATTGCTCAAAAAATGTTTTTAGACCCTACAAAACAAAAGATTATCATCCATGACCAGACTCAACATTATTCATGGTCAGGGAAACAATTTAATTTAATGACATGGAAGGATATGAGTTACAGCGACACTAATTTGGTAGTGATGTCTAATTTAGTTCCCTGCTCTTGGGCAGCTGGTGGCCTGGTGGTTAGGGAGTTGCCCCTGAAATCAAAGGACTGCCATCGCTTAGTGATTGGAATAAATGCAGAGAAAGTATTTCACACGGTTCACACGGAGTGCGCGTATGACTATAAGGGGGTACTTTACTGTCTTTATTTTACATAAACATCTTCAAATAATTATTTTTTGCACATTTGACCTGAGTGTTTGTTTTGCTAGAACTAACATCGGTCGTTTAGGATTACAGAAAGAAAAAAATACTAAAGGAAAGGAAAGTAATGGAAAAAAATATGTTTTGGGCTGTAGTGATTCTCCTTTCCCAGCACATAGAAAGGTTGGTGTTAGCTGTTGCGCTAAAAGAGAGAAATGTTTTTGTTCCTTTGTAAACAAGTAAAGACGTTCAACGTGCTGCAGTTTCACCAACGCAACAAGAAAGTACAGATTTACCAAATTACCTGCAAATAAACACACTCCTATTTTTAAAGCGAATGTTTAAACGACCAGTTGTCTTACTTTAGCTTTAAATCGTCAAACACTGTAGTAAAACAGAGACATTGTATAGCAAATGCCTGCCGGAATAAAGACTAAATAAATGATGTTTCGGAAGTGGCTAATGCTAAGACCGTTGGGTTCTCACTGAATGGACTCTTGGCTGTATTATTATTTAAAAACCGACTCGAATCAAATTACCAAACTTTTTAAATACATATAAAGACCCGGTAAAAAGGTATTATTAAGTTCTTACCTTTATCTGCCAGGCTAAACTCAGTTCCAGCCTGGAGCAAAAGTAAAAACAGTGTGAACAGTCTCGCCGTATCCATTTTCTTTGCATTGCTTATTCCTGACTGACTGGTACCTTTCATCGTGCATTCGATTGTGGACTACTTCTGTCTGTTTTACTATGAGAGCAATGAGAGCGCGACGATGCACTACATGGACAAATGTATTGGGACGACTGGCCATTGCACCAACAGTGAATTTAAGATAAGATAGGATAAGATTGACTTTATTAATCCCATAATGGGGAAATTTCTTGGAAACAGCAGCAGTAGTGAGAAAGACAGTTTAACAGGGTCCGTAGAGACAAAAGTTATCATATACGCACAACATAAAGATCAATATAAAAACAAACAATTTCTCGCTTTTTAAATATGAAAAAAGGTATGGGTAAACAGTATATATACACAGTGCAAGTTAAGTGGATGAGGGGGGATAGTCAAAAAGAATTGAACATGACCCAATAAATACTGCACAGCAGCAGAACAGGCAATATTCACAAACACATGTATGTATGCGAGTATGTAAGTGGACAATCTTAGAAGGTTGCACATGGTTTAAACAATTCACAACAGCAAACAAGCAATATACACAAACATGTACATGTCATTACAGGGATGTATTGTAAAGTCTTATGGCTGTGCGGAGGAATGATCGACGGAAACGCTCCTTCTTGCACTGTGGGTGTAACAGTCGTGCTGAAGGAGCT
>JBBMFX010000080.1:21101724-21113128 GCA_037832545.1 Rhabdalestes septentrionalis | reverse complement strand
TATGTATATGTATGTAAAATTTGTCATTTTTATGGTTATTCATATTTAGCAGACATGTATGCTGAGTGTTTATTGTAACCTACGGTAGGTGCAAAGTTAACCGTATATTTTACACAACAGAAGTGAAGTAAACGTTGCTATATTTTTATAGTAAACACTAAGCACACACTGACTTTTACCTGGTTTTGAGTATATTCGGTTGTCCCCGCTTTGCCCGGTACCACAGACTAGGCAGGTTTAACTGAATGCTTAACAAAGAAACAATTAATAACAATATGAACAATTAATGGCCTGTTACAAAGCCATCCTAAGTTGAAGCAAATCATGCTAGTACTGTCTGATGTCTTTGTAAATACACCCAGCAGCCATAACATTAAAATCACTGACAGGTGTGGTGAATAACACTGATTATCTAGGTACCATGGCATGTGTGAAACATATCCAGTTCTTAAAGAAGATGTGTTTGAAGGAAAACTGGACCAAAATGGAACTATAAACAAGTCACAGAACCTCCAAATCACCAGGTCTAGTGGCGTGTTCCCAGTATGTACTGGTTTGTAACTTTCAAAAGTTGTCTAATGATGGACAGCCAGTAAACCAGCAGCAGCTTGCTGTGTGTGGGGTTGGACAGACGCAGACCAGGCAGAGTGCCCATGCTAACCCTGGCGCTACACTGAAAGTGTCTACAATGGTCATGTGAGAACTGAACCATAGAGCAATGGTCTTTCTTTCACATCATGTGGATGAGCAGATGTGTGTGAGTCTCTTACCTGGAGTGGAGATGGCACCAGAATTCACTGTGAGTAGAAAGCAAGCTGGTGGAGGCTGTGTGATACTCTGTTCTGCTGGGAAATCCCTTGCATTTATGCGGAACCCACAAATTCTAGGTGTCTACCTAAATTTGCTTTTCGTTGTGTTTTTTCGACTCTGCTGTTGGAACACAGTATGTCATGATACCGTACTCTCTCATGCTAGTGTTGTTACTGCTCCTGATGACTGAACTGTAAGTTGTCTTGTCTTGTGAATGATTTTACTGTTGCTCTTGTTTTTTATTCTCTTTCTATTGTCCTGTCCTGCCTGCACTGTTCTTGTTCTTCGTTCTGTTTCTGTTTTTGTTCTTTGGGTTGCAGCATGGTTTTCGAGGAACATTGTTTGAGGGAGTTGGCGTCCCCCAGTACACACACCTACGCCATTTTGGACTCTTACAAGTACAAGTACAGTTTTTCTGTGGCTTAGTTGTGGTTTTATGGTCTAGATTTTGATTTTACTGTGAACAGGTAAGTAAGTCAGGCTAGGTTGTGTTTTGACTTGCACTCAGGTTCCATCACTGTACAGATCTGTGCCGTAACTCGAGGACCCCCTGTATTTCCTAATAGCAGTGGCTTCTTTCTGCAGGCTAAGCTTCAGAAACATTTCAGGAATGGTTTAAGGTACATACACAAAGGGTTCAAATTCCCAAGATCTCAATTCAGTCTAACATCTGTTAGATATTCTGAACAAACTAGTCGGATCCATAGAGGCTCCTCCTCACAACTTCGCCTGAGGTCATGTGGAGTCAATACCTTTGAGGGGTCAGACCTGTTTTGCCATTCACATTAAACACGTGGTTGTAATGTTATGGCTGATCAGTGTGCAGCTGTATGCACAAATTTGGCTCCACAGTAATGATACGTTGTATTGACTGAAGTGAAAAGAAGTGCACATTTTTACAAAGAAAAAACTATGATACACTTGAATGCACAACCACTGTTTAATTGCTCAATTTAACACAAGGAAAAATTTGAAATAGAAACTGTTGTCTGTATAAAAACGACAGAAAATACAAAAAAAATGAAATGTTGCCAGTACTTTTAGTAGAAGCATATCTTATCTTAATGTATTCTCTTTGGAGGATTTGAAATTTCTTTTCACTTATAAAACTGACAATATATCATTAGACCAGGGAATGTTCAAACGTTTCATGTAACCGTGTTCATTTGATTTTTAATTATTTTTTTAAAGTAACATTGCATGGAAAAATGGATACAATGGATAAATGTATAAATGTACAGTATTTGGGGCTAATACACAGGAACAAGTATATGATTTCTGTTGTGGGACCCTTTGCCCTATAAATGCTGGGATAGGCTCCAGAACCCCCATGACACTGGTTGGGATAAGTGACTCAGTAATGGATGAATGAATAAATTAATTAATTTCTCGTATGGGAGGTGTAGCCATGCTAAGTCTTCTTCATTTCAAAAAAGTGTTTGAAAATGAATGAAAGAGTGACTTTTCCATAAAATGTTCTTCATCAAACTACCCCCTAAAAAGATTTTCTTCTTAAACGTAATCAAATTAGCAATGGGAATCGAAAGGGTCTCTGGTGCAGATTCATCATCCAACATCTCATTTGCAATAAACTTTGCTGTTTTCTTTCTGAATGGATTTATTCTATGTGTGGTGAGCAAAACAGACTGTGGTTTCTTCTTTGTGTGACGATCTGATCATATCAAGCAAACAGAGTAGCATCCTTGATAAATCAACCACAAAAATGACCCCAGAGAAGCTGCCTGTGCATTCATTCATTCATTTTCTCTATCCGCTTAGTCCACATGCTTTCAGTTAAATTACATAGAACTGGGCTTTAACATCTAGAACAACCATTTTTACTTTTAACAAAAAATCTTATTTTTCCTCTAACATTGTATTTTGTTGGCACTTACACAGTACTGTGCAAAAGTCTTAGACACCTGTGCAAACCGTTTCCCGTGTGTGATTTTCTGCAATGTTAACAGTGGAATAAATGCAAACAAATAAGTAAGCAGTAAGAAGTATCAAGATTTGTTTTGTTGATGCCTCCAGCCATTTCTGAAACTCCATCAACAGCTCCTGAAGTACTAACTGAGTCAAACCAGGTTTCGGCATTTTTAAATATTATTTTGTCAGGTGGCTTTTTCACACTAGTGTAACAGGATTAGTCATTTATGTTTTAAATACTCCTGTATATATATATAAATACACTTTGTTTGTCTTTCTGGCCCTCTGCCCACAACAGATCTGATCTGTAATGTCAGTAGGTTGAACTCACTGGAGGTGCTGGCCCTGAAAATGACAATGCAGCAAAAAACGTCTGATTCCGTCCTCTAATCTATATCTATACCTACCCTGTTAAAAGCATGTTAAGCCTTGGGATTACCAGAAGCACGACCTCAAATCCTCTTTGGTGGTCTTATTCTTGGGTGTGTGTTTGAGAGTGGGAGGGCATCTTGTCACAAAACAAAGAGCTACAAAAGAATTTGGCCCCTGAATCAGCCAAAAGGGGCTCTTCAGGGTTGGCCCTCGGTGGAGGTATTAGTAAGTGAGACGTATAAAAACAAAATCAGGACTGAAAAGGCGGTGGAGGAGAATGCTTTTAAATGAACGATAATCACACTGTGAAAAATGTCACTGGAAGTGGCTGCTGTAGCCTTGGCGGAGCCTCTGCTGATGTCTGGGTGTGCATCACGACCTGCCTGCACATTCATTTAAGGAAGCAAACTGCTGTCGGTTTAATGGCTGTTTCCCTCAGGACGATATCCACGTGCATTCATTTGTGTTGCATAATCCACATAAAATTTTCAAGCACTTCCAGCTAAAACAACAATCGTTTATTTCTATTTTGTTTTTCCACCTCTCACAACTAAACATGCTGCCTTTAAGACTGATCAGTATACATTGCCTTGAATCTGACTGGCTGCTGTGTATTATGGTATTATTATACTGAACTGTGGTCCAAGACAGAAACACTCCTTATAACTTCAGTGTGAATAGGCGTGTTTACCCAACTGGCAGATTTATGCAAATGAACCTGTTTATGTGACATCACAAAAAATGATGCACACCACATTTCACTTCATTTGCACAACATTTTAATCCAACTTTATTTTTCCACAACAACTAAACATGCTCCTGTGTCACTGTGCCTTTAAGACTGACCACTTTAAATTGCCTTGGATCTGATTAGCTGCTGTGTCTTGCTGCAATATTATACCCCACTAAACAGAGGTACTGGAAAAAACACCCCTTATAACTTCAATGGCTGGATTCATCCACTTGGAAGATTTTTGCAAATTTGTTTGTTTATGTGACATCACAAAAAACAGTGAACTCAACACAGCATCAAGAGTGAGAGGTACTGTTTGATGCTTTAACAATGCTTGCATATTGCATTTTTATGATTTCTATGTTATGGGTTTGACTAAGTAAGTGTAGAGAATATGATGCTTTCTCCAACACATACATTTCCTTCTTCCTCTCTCACTCTCTCTCTCTCTCAGTGTGTGTGTATGTGTGTGTGTGGTGTGTGTGTGTGTGTTTCCCACGGGAGGTGCCAGACGGCCAGTAATTTGGTTGTCTTGGCTCGTCTGGAGTAACACCTGCCCCCTCTCTGGGGAAACGGCCTTTCAGCCAAGAGGGAAGACGAGGAGCAAACACTTGCAGGGCAAAAATCACACTCCTGAGTTGCACGCGATTAACTGACCACCACTTTCGGTGCACATTGTTTCTGCTGCACTGCTACTGGAGCTGCTCAGTGCACCACAGTCACACACCACACACACACACCACACAAACACACACACACACACAACCTACCGAAGGAACCAGAGACCACTGACCATGCTGTTGTAAATTGCAATTGGGGGAAAAATATTCTCCTAAATAGACCGGAGACTGAGCTCTTGCATCAGAGAACATTCTGACGTCAGCCCTCACGTCATCCTTTCTCATCTGAACACAGGAGATGACAGAAGACGCTTCTCTTGTTCTCTCGGTTTTATTTCCAAAAAACAAAACAAAACAAAATAAAATTCACCAGAAAAAAATCGCATTTGTTTAAAAAAACAGCTGTCACAGCGACTCTACTACAAAATATGTGCATAAAGCAATAAAGGGCACGACCCTGAAAAGACAAGAATTCTTTGGATAGCAGATACTCCCCCCCCCTCCAAAAAATGAAACAAATTATAACATAACCTAATCTTCTTTCTCACATAAACCTTCTCGAACAGCGACACGTGAACACCAAACAACAATGACAACAACAGAAAAGAAACAAAGATCAGGCTTCTGATGTCCTATTTGGTCGCGTCAGGAAGTTTGTATGTTCTCTAGCTCTTCTGTCCTATCATAAGTCAAATCATCTCACTGGCTCAACCATAAAAAGTGGGGGTGTGTGTGTGTGGGGCTTGAGCTTGAGCTTGTGCTCCTCATAACTGTGTTTTCATGCCACTTTTTCATGGAAATGTCTTTTCAATGGCCATGATTATAGAGCAGCCTTAATTAGTTCTTTTTCTTATTATCATTATGTATTAAATTGGCTGGAGGCTGATGACAGACTTATGAGGAAAATCTCATTTCTCATATCTTTAATTTCATCACAAAATATATCAAATATAAATAAACACCTAAAAAAGTGCAGTTGGACTCTTCATTTGTGTTTGTGTGCATGTATGTGTGTGTGTGTGTGAGTGTGTTTGTATGTGAGTGTGTGTGTGTGTGTGTGTGTGTACAATTGTTACAGTCTAACACATATGGTAACGCTGCTTTAGGCAATAGGCTACGTACAAACACCCAACATACTGTACATTTATCTAAAACCAACGTCATCATAACGTAAAACAGTAGCAAAAAAAGACAATCAACATATTTTTTTAAATAAATACATACTAAATAAACACATAAATAAAAACAACAAAACAAGGCAAGCAAATAAAAGTGAATACATAAATAGATAAATTGATTTTAAAAAGAAACAGACAAATAATTAAATAGTCAAATAAATGCCCAGTCAAATAAAGAAAATGAAATAAATAAATAAATAAATAAATAAATAAATAAATAAATAAGGATAGTTAAGGTCACGATGTCATTTTAAGTGGCACTTAAACGTATTTATTTATTTATCTTTTTTTTTGTTTCCTGGCTGGAAAAAAACTACTTCTAGATCTACAGAGCAGCTAATAATCTGGAGGGGGGGGGGCGGGGGTCGCTCGTGTAGATGTTCATCTTCAGGCTCTCTGCCCTTACACACATACACACACACACACACATACACACAGTCACACAGATACACACACTCGCTCTCACACACTCTCTGTGTGGTTCTTCCTCTGGTGGGTCTTCCAGGGGCGGCTGTCGGGAGTTTTCTTTAAAGTCCCTTTTGGCTTTATTGCGTCTCTCTTTTTTTGCCCCCCCCCCCCTTCTCCTCTTCCTCCTCGTGGAGCCTCAGCAGGGACCTGCAGTCTTTTAAAGACTCTTGAGGCCACCGTTTTTTTAAAGGGGGCCTTCTTTTTTTTTTTCCAGTGGGAACCAAAGTTATTGTACTTCACTAAACACACCTAGTCTGACCAGCACGTGGACACGTGGGGTGATCTACGGAGACACAAGTTTCTTTTGTAATTTTTTGGTTCTTCCACCAACAAAGTCAAGGTTTCGGAACGACTTTAAAACCAGCGTCGAAGCAATGCCGTCACAGCGAGAGATGATGCTTAAACGTCCAAGACGTGGTTCAGGTAGGAGATGTAGCAGATGGCCAATCTGAGTATCTCGATCTTGGACAGTTTCTTGTCGGGGGGCAGGGTGGGCAGCAGCTTTCTCAGCTCTCCGAAGGCCACGTTGAAGGCCTCCACTCTGATCCTTTCGCGCGTGGCGTGGGCAGAGCGGTACTTGGCCGTGGCGCGCCGCCTCCTCCTCTTCTCCTCTCGGGTGAGGGCCTGGGGGGCCAGGGGTCTAATCTTGCCCTCGCCCTCCGTCGGCTCGTCCGACAGGCAGCTCGCCTTGATGTCGCCCAGCACGGTCTCGGGGTCCGACTGACTCCACGGCAGGTCCGTGTCGGTCTGGTCCGGACTCAGCATCATTTTCTCCAACGCCTTTTCCCCGCCAAATCTAAACTCTCTCGCGCCAAACCTGCGGAGCAACCAACCAATCAGGACACGCGTTCAGGCCACGCAGACCATAGACCATATATAGACTGATTTCCTGTAGAACATGTCACTGTATTGCACTACTATTTTTTTATCCATGTATTATTTTATTTTTGTATTATCTTATTATCATTTTTGATGCATTGAGCATGCTAAAGACCTATAGTTATTTCTTATCTTTAATCTCGACCTATTCACCACCGAGTTCACACTGAGCAATAATGCAGATTACCGGTCCTGAAATGTTAAGAAGAAATTTTTTTTTAAATTACTGTAGGATTTTTTTTAACCTACAGTAATACTAAACAAACTGCACGTACATAACATGCAATTTGAATGTACGTAATACGTAATGTAATAGGTGAGCAATACATCAGATGTATATATCTCTAACGCTGTCTAGTGCATCCGTAACCGGTGCTAATATTCGCGTTAATACTACTACTACTAGTACTAATAATACTAACAAAAAATAGTATTCTTGTTAATACTTAAAATACTTGTCTGAATCTCTCTCTCTCTCTCTCTCTCTCTCTCTCTCTCTCTCTCTCTCTCTCTCTCTCTCTCTCTCTCTCTCTCTCTCTTGACGAGGCTTTAGCAGGATGAACAGTAATGAAGAGCCGCAGAGCAAACACCTTGTGAGTAAAATAAGACTGAATTTCTCCCATCCTGGTCGGGCGGCTGCTCGAGTTGAGCTCAGTCTCGGGCCTTTGTCTCGATGCCTGCAGCCTAGCAGATGCTCAGAGCAAGGCAGTTTTATTGCTGTTGCTCTTGTTGTTGTTTACTTGTTTACATTCCCTGAAGGTTAATAAAAACGAAACTAAATTGTACCGAAATACTGAAATCGTACTGAAATTCTTACAATGAGCCTGAGATGTTAAGTTGGGACAAATAAATCTGCAACAGTTTCCAATTTCAGAAAAAAATCTCTGACATGTTAATATTTTAATTATCTGCCACATTATAAAATAAACAAGTAGTGCACGCGGAAAAGAATGAGATAAATAATATCAGTGCAGCTATAAGCTGTCCTCCCCTCCCCTCTTTATTCCCTATTCCATATTGTTCCCCTCCGCACGAAATGAGTGCAAATATGATAATTTTCGAGTCATGTTCCGTAATTAAAATCATCCATCTGTCCCACTATAGTGTTTGGCGCGTGCTCTGCTCGACAGGACAAAACGGAACTGGAATAATAAAGAGGCTGCAAAGGTTAACATCTGCTGGGCCAACTTTGGTCTCCTTATTTCCCTCAGCCTGATTCAGCCTGTGATGATGATTTATAACCGCTAATAACGTGGAATAAATCTAATTGACGAATATGGAATAAATAGAACGAATAGACAATAAAAAATATACAAATCAAGGCACAAAAACAAACGATTCATGAAACATTCTACTGTGAAATTATATATAGATATAGATAGATAGATATAGATATATTTCAAGTAAAGTTTATCAAACTTTTATCATCGAATAATTAATTTTAATATATATTAGATATATATTGTGTTATGTATTATATGTGCAATATAGACTAAATTATTGTAGCATCGTATCCTGTATTATTAGATCTTTTTTTTGTAATTTAATGTCGAAAGTTGAACAAACTTGTTCAGTAACTAACGTTTATAATGTATATAAGGTGTATAACACATTCTATTTATTTCTTATATGTAATGTATTAGGTATAGTAAGTGTCATATAGTGTAACATTAGTATATCACAGTGCATATATTATGAATAAACTATTTCTAATACTGGATTGGACAGTGTTAAAAAGACATCGGATTGGTTGCAGTAAAACACAATAATTACATCAAATAAATCTAACTTTCAGAACAAACCGTGATGTGAGGAGGGGTCTTGTAGAAAATGTGTGTACCCCTGATGTCGTCACCCCCCTTTAAGCTCGCGTGGTTCCCTGGCTGCTCTCCTGAAACATCCTCCTCGCGCTGCCACCCACTCTCGGGTCCGAATCACGGATCATACGGCGGGTCGGAACGGACCGGATCGAGATCTCGGTGGTCTCGAGACCCTCCTCCCTCAGACAATAGAGCACGAGAACAGGGTGGTCAAAGTGCAAAAATGTTCCTCTAAGAGGAGGCGGTGGTCCCTGAATTGAGAACCATTTCAGCCGAGCCGTGTCCCCATGTGTGTGTAAGAGAGAGAGAGTGTGTGAGTGCGTGTCTCGACACCGGCAGAAGAAAACATTCGAGTCCGGAATGACGAAGAGGAGGCATATATTTGCGGGATAGAACTATCTAACACCGCCCCTTTCCAACATCACACCTCCCTCTCTCACTCTCTCCCTCCCTCTCTCACCACTCCACCCTACCCCTCCACCCCCCCCCCTCCTCCTCCTACTCCTCCAAGGTGGCTTCAGGAGAGATGGACCAAAGGAAAAAAAAGAAGAAACAGAAGGGGCTACTTCTGCAACCCATTGTGCCCTCCCTACATCCATTCATATCCATCTGTAGAAAAGAGAAAAAAATGGATTAGAACAGTTGGCCTATGTTTTTTTTTTACAATTTGGTGTCAAAGAAATACTGTGGTCAGGAAGAAAGATATAAATAAATTCCACTGATAAATAAATACATTACTGTTGAATTAGTCTATTAGTAACACACAGTGGTTTGTGCTATATATTGAGTAATTGCATGTAATAGTAGCATAAGTAATGATACTGCACACGATAAGGTTATTGCACATATTAATAAAGACACTGCATGTAGTGATGAATCCATTTATTTTATTCAGCAATGTATTTTGTCCCAAAAGTCATCAGTAAGTGTTAAAAATAAATCCCCCTGGTATGTAATCCCAGTTTATTGTCAGAAATATCTCAAAAGTGTACAATTTATTCCGTGGAGTCTTTACACAGTTAACTGAAAACTGAGAAATATCAAAAACAGTAAAACATCAGGTCTGTTTAAAACTATTTATCTGAGTGGTGTTATATTTGCCTGAAGAAAAACTACATAACATTAGATGAAAAAACACACATAGATATATTAAAATAAAAAAACAAGTGAGAAGATTGTGTTGTATATAAATAATGTACTCAGAATTGCACAATTGGAAAAACACTGATTCCTCACTTCGTGGATTTGTTGCTGATTAAAGCAGACACTGGCTGGTAAATAGACGGTAAACAGGGGGCGTCCTCAAGGAGAGGTTTGGAAATGCTCAAGCAAACACAACCACACGTATCCAATCACAACACACTTTTGACTCGTTTATTGATATTCAATCTGTCCTGCATGTGCAGAGTTTCATACCAAAATGCCTCACATCCATTCACAATAAAAGAGTATTGGCTGATTTAATGAAAATCACACTTTTCTTTCACAACTGAAAATAATTTCATAACACTTAGCCTATATTACTAGTCATGAAAGACATTTCAGGAAAGTAGTGATTAATGTGTTTTGGAACTCATGTTCTGTTAGAACAGACGATGCGTAAATCACAAATATTTACTCTCTTGAATTTAATTAATGATAAGTATTGCATAAACACTGGCCTCTCGTGCCCCTCACTGTAGAAGAAGGTGCGTGTTGATTTAATTTGACTGAAAAAATTCCCCCCTAAAAAATGTAACATTATCTAACCACGAGTCTCCCAAGCCCTTCCATCTATCAAATCACCGAGAAGCCCGAGGTGGACTTGTCGGACGAGGCCGTAAAACTGTTGGAATTAAAGCGAGATGTCAATCAAGGGGAGAAAGAGGGACAGAAGGGTTGGAGAGGGGGGGGGTTCTCTGCTCCAGCTGATGCTAGATGTGTCCCCTCTGGATCTATGTGACTGCAGGGAATTCAGCGGGCAGGTTCAGGCTCCGCACCGCTCCCCACTCTGTCGCTAGAAGCAGCATGACTGTACGAAAAAAGCTTCTGAAAGCACCCAGGTTCCGATATGTGACATTGCAGGTGCTTGTGTTGTAGTCTAGCTTTCTCACTCATACTCAAAACAAATCCTGTTTTTTCTTAAAAATAACAGAATTTCAGGGCCTTCAGCATCCTCAGAATCTAGATGAACGTGAACTCTAGTAGCAAACAGGTGATCCAGCTCTTCTGAGTGGAATTATCATCTGTTTGAGAAGCTGCTCGGCATTTTTTTTCGAAGTCTCCGCAATTCTGTGCCCTGGAAGTTTCCAGATCAGTGCATCAGCCTGATGATTTTTTGTGTTTTCTTGGCACGCGACTGGCATCCTGGCAGCAGTTGGATCGGCAACGTGACCCCGGTGTCACCCTGTTCCGCGTCCCACCCATGGAGACCAGTAGGTCAGGATCAAGACCGCGCGTGTGTGTTGGGCTGTCCGCGGCGGTGGTCAGGGAGTGTGTCGCGGCGGCCGACCGTGCCTAACGAGCTGATTAAAATGATGAGTGAGGCTCCGCTGAGTTGCCGTGGCCCCGAGCCACTGCATGGTGAGTAGGGTGTGGGGTGGGGTGTGGGGGGGG
>JBBMFX010000080.1:21070503-21081243 GCA_037832545.1 Rhabdalestes septentrionalis | reverse complement strand
ACACACACACACACACACACACACACACACACACACACACACACACACACACACACACACACACACATACACAAACAAGGGATAAAGAGAGGTCGGAAAATGCATAAGTAAAAGTTATGGCTGTTTTCGGTCCACAAAACCATACAAACTCTAAATCAGGAAAAAAAATTAAATACAACTATTTTTTGTGCTGTGTGGAACTTTTTTTGCCAAACGTATCTAACATCACTCCAAAGAAGCTTTTCAGGACATTTCCTTTTCAGAGTTCACATACTGCAGCTACTTAATGAATTAGACATATCTGCCTCTCTCCCACTCACTTCCTCTGTCCCTCTTATATATACACACACACACACACTCTCACTCACGCACCCTCACGCACACACAAGGATGAGTTACATCACATTAATTTAATGCCTCATTCCCCTTATTAATCTGAGCTTGCATCCACATATCGGACTGTTTGAAATTAGGGGGCAGTCGCACGGTTTACTGTAGACAATAGAGCTAGATTTATTCTTCATCCACGCTTCATGCACAAGCACACACACACAGTTCATGCATGGACATTACCCAGCACCCAGGCCCTAAAGGAAACCCTCACTGCCAGCTGCCACCCATAATTAGCTAGCCCTGTGTGGCTGAGCTGTGATTGTGTTTGACCTAGCTAATAAAGTGAGTGTGAGGTGTGTGCGCGTGTGTTTGTGTGTGTGTGTGTGTGTGTGTGTGTGCACGTGCATGTGTGTGGTAAACAAAGGCTCCGCCAGTGTTTGCATTACTAAACTGTACAATCTGGCTTAGGGTTCACTCTGTTGTTTAATATGTTATTGATATTGTACAAGCTGGCTGATTGTTTTAGAGGCTTCTTTTAAATCTTCCACCTCAGCGTTGATTCAATAGAGAGGAATGAGTGATATAGTGTGGCTGCGGCTGCTAAAACAGGAGAAATACTAGAAAGACTGACTTTTCCCTGAAGTGGACAAGTTTTGTCCTTGAGCTGATCCATCATTGAGTGAAATCTGACAAACTGGGCTGGAAAATGGACCCATAGGTCGACTGGAGGCTCTGTCAGTTGCATGGATAAGAATCACTAGAAGCACATACTCTTCGGCACGAACAAAAAAAAAATCGTTCTCACATACCGGCTTTGTGATCTGTAGATGAATATTTTTCCCAGCAATGAGTGCATTGAATAAAACAGCAATTATATAATTGTTCTCGGATTTATCTAAGTGGCCATGTAATCAGCAATCCATTACACATGTATTAAAGCCATTATCTGATTTAAAGAAATCTAATAATGGCGCCTTTAGCCCATTAATGAGGTTACTCGGCACACATGCATGGCATACCTTGAATTTTTCTCTCTGTCTGTGCAGGTGCAGGTTCATTATCAGATCAGCTAAAGTAGAATTCCACCGATTTCATAATTCAAGCCTTGAGAATGGTAACCAGAACCATTCAGTGATTTGACGTGAAAAGGTCTGTTGCAGAGGAACATGCTTACTTGGATTTTTATGGAAAAAAAAGGATTTGTGATCTATTTTCCATACAAGTCAAAATGACCACTGAGGAAGCTCATGTATTATTGACAAAAAAAAAGTGATTTTAAAAGAAAACAAAACCTCTTTGTTTACTTATTGCCTTACAAAGCCATACATGTACATATCCAGTAATAATACTAGATTATTGGATAGAAATTACTGAACACTGACAGCATTTTCACTGGCATTTCATGTGACTGTTTTCAGATGTTCGGTTCCTATCACAACCACTTTGATCTGAGTTTCCCTAGAAAGGATTTCACATCATCCCACTCTGAATAACTTTTTTCATCCAAGCTATTAAATTATACAGACATTTTGAACCTTTTTTTGGAACTCCCCCTATTTTTCCAGTTCTGATTATTTTGTACATACCAGTGTACTCCCAGAGAGGGCAAATTAATTACCCTCACTTAGACCTTTACAGCTGATCCTTATCAGTGTGTTCTTAGTAGAACAATAGATCAGGCCCACGCTAACTTCTCCCATGACATACATTTGCCTGATGTGTCATTATCTGCTGGAATCAAATTGTTCAGAACGTAATTCGCAGTGATGATAGAAGTTTGGTCAGTGGCAGTGCCTGGAGTGTGACATAAAGCACAGTTGATGGTATCAGTGTATCCCGCGTGTGACGGACAGCTCCATTGATTGGCAGTGACCTCCTCCTCTCGATCCCTCCCCTGCGGCTGCTGGGAGAAGGAGATGGGTTCGCAGCGGTGGGGAAGCTGGTGTTTTGCCGGAGGAGACCAGGACGTGGACCCCCGCCATTGTTCCGCAGCTGCCACCCCCTCCCTCCCTTTCCCTTTCTGTGTCCCTTGGTCTCTCTCCCTCTCCATCCTCTCTTCATCCCTCCATACCTGGAAGCTACGCTTTCCCTCCGCCCCGTAATGAAGAGTGACAGTTGCTCAGCAGACGGGTCGGGCTCAGTAACGAGTCCCATGTTGTCTCTCTCTCTCTCTCTCTCTCTCTCTCTCTCCTCTATCTCCATACGAGGCCTCCCTCCATAACCATAGTGACAACGGCCGAAATACCCAAGTGACTGTGGTTTCCATCGCAAAGGGCCCAGCGAGGGACTGCAATTGTATGAATTATGAGCACCTTATTGTTTTTATTCATGAGCTGTGTGATTGATATAATGAGAAATGAAACTCACTAATTGTCCCCTGATATGAGGCCTCGTCCTGTAGGACTGGCTGCGGCCTCGTGAAACCGAGATATTAAATAGACTTCTCCCATAAGGCGTCTTTATAAGACAATCCTTAAGGCCCACTTGAAGTCCATGAGGCTTAAGATAAATATGAGTGATCAATCTGATAAGGTGCAGTGTGGAGGAGAGAGAATCTTATGGACAAGTGGGTCTGGGGGGGGTATTTGTAGAAGTGACTATGATCTAGTATTGTCTTTCACAATAGACAGATATGTATGTTTTAAGAACTCACTCAAAATACAAGTAAAAATCCTCTGGTGGTCATTGGGAAGCTGTAGGTGTCTTTTTCTGTGGAAAGCGTTTCTGTGTGAATTCTGTGTGGGGGGGTGGGTGTGTGGGGGGGGGGGTGTTGGTGTGTGGAAAATTGTGTGCTACAGTGATGATGTGCAAGGCCTTGCTTGTCATGCTGATTCTCTCCCTCTCTCTCTCTTGCTCATCTCACAGTCTGTCCCTTATTCCCCATGTAATCCTGCACATGAACCGTAATTAAAACTCAAGTGGAAAAAAACCCTAACGATTAAGGTAAGCGTGAATTGTGGAGGGGGGGCGTGGGGGGTGGTGTGTGTGTCTGTTTGTGTGTGGGGGGGTGGAAAGCAATGGGTTCCGGCAGAGTACATATCTTCTGATATCGTCTCCCTAAAGAGCCGATGGGCCTGTTTGTCAGCTGCTGCTGCTGCATGCTTTATTAAAAATCCCATCCGCTTCAATTAACTGCGACTACCAAACACTTTAACTCCGCTTTAATCCCGTCAAGTTGTTTAAACAGGCGTCGCTGAGGATGGCTTTTTAAGCATTAGGGGTTTTTTTCGCCTCCGACGAGGGCCTTTGGGGGTTTCGCTGCTTTCCGCGAAGAAGTCGAGGCCTCGCTCCGGCTCACGCCGAGGTGTGTGTCTCTTCCGGTGGCCGTTTTGATGTCCCCCGACTGGACTTCTAAGGGGGGCTGACAGTTGACGTGGTGCTGTTGCTGAGTGGAGCCGGTGTGGTGCTGGGAGGAGAGAGGAAGGTGTAAATTGGGTGAGGCTGGACGCGACACTGCAAGTGTTAGCCTGACGAGCTTTCCACAAGCGCCGCTTCTCTCTCTCACCACCTCCCCCCCTTTACCTGAGGGAGAAACACTGTGTGCGAGAAACAAACGGAGCGAGAGATGGATGAGTATGTGGCAAATTAACCAACTTTGAGCATAATTGGGCCGTAAAATTCGAAAGTTGCGCTCGTCCTCCTGATCCGAGCCAAGAATTAGCGCGAGAGCCGGGCTGCACAGGCGAGTTCGCCTAACAAACTTTGGGCGCAACACGAGCCGTAAATAAAAATGGCATCCCTCCTCCCTTGATTTGATATTAATTAATTTGCTGAGGGTGAAATAGGCAAAGCTCTACCAACAGAAGCGTGATTTAACGGAGAGCAGGTGTGCCTTGCCCTTCATCATCACAGCTCCCTGGCCCCTTAATTATGCTCGCTACTACGCACTGCCATCAGGAGGCCAGTTGCAGTTGATGTATTTTTAATCAGAGCTGTTAGCATCAGTGATGGATGCCCATTGACTCAGCCTCCACGTGGAGAGAGCGGGGGGGCCTGTGTTATCATGGCTGCCAGCCCACTTTTTTTTTAACATGCATGTTCTTGCTTGTGGATGTACACGGCAGACATGACTCCACGCTCTCACCTGCCTCCTTTGTGTCATGGCTCAGGTCTGAAGGAAAACTTCTGGGAGGAGGTCTAACGTGACCCTGGAGTGTCGTCACACACAAACACGTAGACTGTGACTGCACACCTACGGCTGAGATCTGAGGAGATCAGCTCTTTTCTTTTTTCCAGCTCTGTTTCTTGCACCCTCTTTCCTGCTCTCTTTGCACAGAGCATGCTAAGTCATTGGACATAAAGATAATTATCACTGTTTTCATCTGCAACACATTGTTGATTCATTTAGGTAACTGCATGGAATACAGCATCAAAAACCACACAAAAAATCTGTGGCTATTTTTTTCTTTTCTGCACTTATGTAGCCTTGTGCTGTTTCTGTTTTTGTAAATAAACCTACTTGACTTGACTTGAGATTGAGTTTGGTTTGGTTGAAATGTTTTACATTTCACAAAATCACAAAAAACAGGTCAGCCAAGACACATTTACTGTCTGAAATGTGCCTGTTTATATTTACTGGAGCTACTAGCTAACAATTAGTTGGAAGCTTATACATTAGCAATTGGCATCAGATTTTTAAATGCTTAAATCATCAAAGAGAAGCCTCAAACTGCAGGAGCCACAGATTTATTGTGTGGTCTTTGATGCTCTATGCCATGCAGCTACCTAAATTAATCAACAGTGTGTTGCAGATAATAACAGTGATCATCAGTATCATTATGTCCAATGACTTAGCATGCTCTTTACACAGTGCTAGTTAGTGAATCCAGTCTTCTGTTACTTGTTATCTACGTTATCTTTATGAGCAAATTTCAAGTCTTGACTCATCAGTTACATCAATGGTGAAGGGGAAATTCTGGAAGTTTGACTTCAGCCAAACTGTCTCTTAAGAGATGAATGCAATACTTGCTTCAACTTTTAACCAAAAAAAGGAAAGGCATGCTACTGATGTAGGCTTAAGGCAAGATCCCACTGTCCCGGCGATTTGTACAAGTGAGATGGCTCCTGCCCTGGTAGAGAGCACCGTGTGTAAAGCTTAGTTTTAGGGTTTGCTCCTCTGGGGCTCTGGGAAAGAGTAATGTTCATCCATCTGACTGGAAGCTCAGGAGCTGGGGTCAGTTTTTTGTCCTGTATCGGGTACAACTGTGCCCACAGGGCAACATTCAGGGGTCTGCTTTGTAACTCTCTCTCCCCTCCCCCCTCCCCTCAGGCTCCCACAGATACTGTATGCTCCCTCTCTCAGGGCAGATGTACAGTTTTTCTGTGTGTGGGTGTGTGTGTGTGTGTGTGTGTGTGTGTGTGTGTGTGTGTGTGTGTTCAGTCAGTATATAACACATTCAGCTACATGTGATTTCTCTTGCACTGGGATTTAAAAGGTGAATCTCAATACATGTCTAGTGTATGAAATAAATTTCTAGCTCCTACATATAAGCTTGATAGGATGTTGAGGTTAATCCTCCAACAGGATTTTGATACAAAACACATTCAAATCCGCACAGAAATGGTTCACTTTCCACAGGGCCAATCTTTTAACATGGTCATCCCAGTCCACTGATCTCAAACCTGCGAGTTACATATCCGGAGAGATTCTGTATTGGAGAACAGACTTAGATGGCTTTTTATTGTTAAAGCAATTTCTGTTTTCTCAGACTCTATTTTCTTAGAATCGGTTGCATCTTGTTTATTCCGCGTATTTTCCTTTATTTTCTCAGACTGGGGACACTGAGGTAATGAAATCTCAGTGGTTGGATAATTACCAATGTGTGCTGACAGTTATGGAGCTGAGAGTACATGTTATAAATCACATATGCCCATCTTTCTGAGGTTAATCTCACCCTTTCTGACAGCTAAACATGGTTTGAGACGGGTGTGATTCAGGCATGCAGTTTACACAGGGCTAATAATAAGTCTCTAGCGTTTATGCTACATTAATCCTAATGCTACAATAGCTCCACTGCAAACAGAAACAAAGAAAACTCACTTGGCTTTGGGGAAGATTGGTGTCACTTTAATAATTTGCCAAAAACAAGAAGCAATTGATGCTACCATTAGACATGTTGGACATATGTGTTTTGACAGAATGTGCCATAGAAAGCATTGTGTGTTCATTCACTGTATGAACAATAGTATTGGGACACACCTGTTTTCCAGATCCCTTACTTACAGTGAAGAACGATTTTAGTTCATCAGAACAAGGCATTTTGGATGTTTTCCATCCCAGCATGACTGAGTTCCAGTGCAACATGGTTGGATGAGTTCGCTGCAGAAGAACTTGACTAGCCCACACAGTGCTGACCTCAACTCCATCCAACACCTTTGGGATGAACTGAAAGAGAGATTGTAAGTCAGGCCTTCTCATCCAACATAAGTGCTTGACCTCATAGATAATTTACAGAACAAATAGGCACAAATTCCCACAGAAACTCCAAAGAAGAGTGGAAGCTGTTGCAAATGTGGGATCAGCTCCATATAAATCAGTCTATATATTTGAATGCAGCATCATTAAAATGGTCAGACAGCCCAATACATGTGTTCACATGGCACATGTATTTTGACAGAACATGTTTTAGCAAGCAATGTGTACACAAATGTTGTGTGTGAGTAATGTCCTACCATGCAATTTCAGTCAATAAACATGCTGATGCATTTTTCCCCACTCTGTGAAGCTGCGCAGTGTTTGGGTATTTAAAAATGGATGGGCTCTTAGTCTACCCGAAGCAGGAGAGGACAGAGGTCTGCTGGATTCTTGGGAACAGCTATGAATCAAGATAATGGTCAAAATACCGCTCCTAGTCGTGGTCTGACAAGTGTGAGTGTGTGTGTGTACATGAGTGTGTGTGCACGCACTTGCACACACACAAACAGTAGCAGTTCCATCTGCTTCCTTCAGGTATTTTTTGAGCTCTTCTCTGTCTGTTATAACATGAATTATGACACTGAAGTCTTCTGCCGCTCCGCTGCAAGAAGCAATGAAGACGCCATGGAGTCGGCCCTACCTGAAGTCACCTTAGCCGCTCAAATCTAGGAATATTGCACATGCAGAGAAAATAAAGATGCCTTGACGGTGTGCATTTGAGTGTGGTGTTGTTTTTCCCTGGCCGTGTCTGGGCTCACCTCGAGCGTGTGCTAAACACACACAGCTGCCTGGGTCCTCAGAGAGAGCGCGTGAGGCGACGAAGGCAGTTGGTTCCTGAATCCAGAGCACTTTAATTCACGCTGGCTTAGCCTTGATGACATGGTTAATAGAAAAAGACCATTAAAATAGCATTATTCTCTCTTATCAGCACTTAGTGGAGCGTTTCAGTTAAGCACCCTGTTGAACCAATGGGGTCCTCAGCATGTGTTCTGAAGAGTGTTCATAAGCAAACACATAAACCAAAAGGGTTCTCTGGGCCACTCTTTGTTCTCCAAAGAACCATGTGAGGAACCTAATTCTCTTGTATTATTTAACATGAATCATGTGATTGTTTAAATGTCTGACATGATGTCAACATTACACTACATTGTATAGAGGTCCTTAAAACCTTAAGAAAAGGTTCTTCACACCCGCATCTCCATGCACTGAAAGATTCTTTAGACAAACCAAAAATGGATCTTCTACGGCAGATACGCACAACTTCGGTTCTGGAGGGCCATTGTCCACTTGGTTCGATCTCCTGTTCAACCAAACCTGGCTGTTAACAGATGTGTTGAACTAGCAAGTGTATCATCATACCATGTTTGACACCAGCCTTCCAGTTGTACACCCTCACTCACCTTTAATTTGAAATGTATGTGTATATGTTGTAGATTGTATTGTAGGCTGTGTTTAGAAGATTACTTGTAATGCTTGTGGCCACGTACGAGTTCAACATTTGTTTCCCAAAAAGCTGTAATTTATGCAATAACCCACCTGATTCTGCTTCTTGCGAGATTATAACAATACAAATGACATCATTTTGTTTGTTGACTGAAGCTACCGGACTTATGATTTTAACATGTAATTAAAGTTTACTAGTTAGCGACGAGAGCACATGGAGCTGCTCGTTAATGTTGAACGGGAAAACAGACGAATGTTAAGCCTAAATCTGTTGGATAAAAGGCTTCAAAATGGAACTGTATACAAACAGCGAACAATTTGAATGCTTAAATTGTTCTTCTGTGCGATGGAAACTTGCTGTAAATGGTGTGTTAATGGTAGAAATACTATCAAAAAGGGGCCCATCCTTGCTGCAGATCAAAATACCTTTTTCGGTGCGACATGGAAGCATTTTTACCAACAAACTTCAGACTTAGTTACATAGTTTCCATCCACATTATGCAATTTTATCTATTTTTTTTGTTATTAAAGTATTAAATAGTCTGACAAACATAAGCAAAACCTATGTCAGATTACTTAGATGATGCATCTAAGACTAATTGGTGGGTTATGAGCCTCTGTCACTTCTTAGCGACATTGTTCTTGTAGTTCCATTGTAAAATTAAAGAGGTGAACTCATTTACCGTTTCTCGTCGGATTGACTACACTATTAGGGGAATTAGTTTTTTCACCAAAACCATCTCTTTTAAGCGAATAAAGACTAGAGCTCTGCTCTCTTACTGCATTAACGTGCTTTGAAGAAGCAGCAGAGGAACACTCAACCTCTCCTAACACCCCTGTCGCTCAGAGAAACGTTTCTTCTGAGTGCGTTTTCCATCCGTCAAGGGTCAGCGAGTGAAGATGCCCCATCCTCAGCCCCCCCCACCCCCCACCTTCCATCCCTCTAGATCCTCCTAGGTGAATCTCTACCTTGTGCTTCTTCATCTGGGCATGACCTGTTGCTAGGTAACCCTGGGTCACAGCTGTACGAGGAAAGTGGAGCCTCTTTTTTATTTATCAGGGAGTTATAGGGGAGGCAGGATGTAATTTATTAGTTTGATATTGCCAGGCAGCTCAAGTTTGGGATTATAAAGGGGTCTTGCGCAGAACAAAGCATATTCAGGATGCGGGCTGAATTTTAAGAGCACTCTTTACGGTGTTTGTGATGTAGACCACAATCTCCACAGACTGACAAGTGACACGGCCTTGGGCTGTGTATTACCCTGCTGATGGCCACTCTTGCTATTTTATATGTCTCTCTCTGTATGCATATATTTATATCTGTAGTTTAAAAAAAAATGCAAAAATAGAATTCAGATACACAAACGAATATCATGGTCGTTGTTGACAGATTTGAGAAGTCTACTTTAAGAAGTAACAGGGGTTATATTTTTTTTGGCAGTATTGTGGTTCATTCTTGGCCCCCGGCACTTGACAAACCATCTTCAGATCCCCAAGGTTACGAGAGCCCTTCTAATAAACTCTCAATTTCAAACCGCCGTAAATTTTCAAAGGGAATCAGGTCAGGAGGTGGGCTCACGCACCTTCAGCTTTTTACAAACCAGCCCCGAGTCGTTTTGGCAGAATGTTAAGGGGCTTGTTTAAACATTCATCTATTCCTGAAATTCAGTTCTCTAAATGAGTAGTTTTAATTCTCCTCTAATATCTCCCGGTAGCCTACATCACTCCCATTCATGTTATCAACCCCCGCGTGCTGTTTACAGACAAGCGGACCCGTATCACGACGCATCAGACACGACGAGTTGACATTCAGACATGACGAGCTGAATCATTGCCAGAATAGTGGATTTGTTTCGTGTGACCAGAGTGGACTGATTTAAGTGCTTGTGAAGCTACCAGTGTTAGACGTGCATCAGTTATTTGTTTAAATTTCCGAACGAAATGTTCTTCTTCTAACAGTAATCTACTAACTAAATTAAAAACTAAAGATAAAATGTTTTTATTTCCATCCTTTTTGTTGCGTGTGTGCCAGGTCTAAGTCATTTTACGGGAAAATTTGGAAATTTGGAAAGACGAAACGAATGTTTTTCTGTTCCGGTGTACACACACACATACGCATATATGCGTATTTAGATAATGCAGAGACATATATAGCCACAAACTTAACCACAATCACATGTGTATCTAAATAAACGCTGTTTGAGAAAATCCGTTTAACGGGACATTACTTCATCATTCATTTCTTGATGTGCATTCGGATCTAAACAAATCACGGCCCACTGTTACAGCACGGAGACCCCCGAGGGCACTGCCTCCATCCCATGCTCCTGCGTGCGTGTTTTATTGCTTTTATTGCTTTTATTAATGTTTGAAATATTATCCAAACTTGGGATAATTCGGGGCACAGTTCAGCAAGCGGAACTGTAAAGACTCTGAGGGAGAAAACGTGCTTTTCGGTTTGTGACAACTCCCCCACCCCACCCCACACCAACACAACACAACCTCGTCCCCCCCAGACCCCCTCCCCGCCCCCCCCGCCCCACATCCAC